>MEJB01000627.1:0-15966 GCA_001752375.1 Rhazya stricta
GAGGATCTGCAAGATAATGTTTTTGTAGTAATCTTGGATGATGATATCCCAGTAATCCGGATGTCAGCAAGCAAACAAATCAAGATCAGGAAACGGGGGAAGTTGAACAACATTTCGTACCAAAAGGCAAAAACTTTTAGATCTAAAAGACCATTTTTCTTCATCTCTTTCATGCAACCATCATAGGTTACTTATCGCTTCAAGTTGGTAAGCTATTATGAAATTATTTCCATTTCTTTTTTTTTTTTTTCAACAATATGAAATATTGACTAGTTTTTTATGGCTGCGGAACATACCCTTGCCATTCGTGAAGAATTACCTTGGTTAATATGACGACGGGCAGCACAATTTGGTTCTTCCTTTTCCGGAACTTCATCACATATGGCAAGTAACATGTAGGACTTACAAACACGTAGCATCGATCTCTGTTGCATGGAGAAAGTTCGTGGAGGAAAATAGTTTAAAGATCGACATGTTTGCGTCTTTGAACGGGAGAGTGGCAGCAACATATTCAATGTCATCATATCTAGAGCTACTGAACATAAGCAGTAGTGGTGGTTCACGAGATCAAAAGGCTGCTGGGTGTGCTAGATTTTAGAGACAATTGCTTTTTATTTCTAATGATTTTAGAATTATTGTTTGTTTGACATCTATACAAGTTTTGCTTTATCTTTCAGGTGGCTTCTCAAAGTGTTACCGGCACATGTGTGGTGGCTACTTGATGTTTCTTCCTTTATTATGATATTCTGAAGACGTTTTGAAGCTCACGTTGTAGGCATTAAGAGGTTGCAGATGTCTYTTCACAATCCAATATTATAATCATAATAACACACTGATTATTTATGTTCTGTGAGGTCTGGAAACATTTTGGAATTTTGGCTTCATTATGCATAAACCATTCACTTGGACAGATAATTTTTCCGGTCATGCATATTAGGGCTTCTGCCAGGGAATCAATCGTAAGAGTCATGATGAGACATAATCCTACATATTCTGAGGTTCCAAAGTGGTGTTTTCTTACCTTTTTGTGAGCCATAACATGATCTTTTGCTTCCTCCTGAGTCCTGAACCAACTTGGTCAGTTTTACMAAAAAGAAGTCTAGTTCATTTTGTAGTTCTCTCTTTTTGGCTAAGTAAACCATCCAATCCATGATGGACATTAGTATATGAGGTTCACTGCAGCTAGTAGGTCTGGAGTGAATTTGCATAGACCCTTTCGTGTGTAAAGTTAACTGTTCTAGGAGGTAATTATCAGTCATGCAAGTCTTCTGGGGATTTTCATTTTGTACCTTGTAAACTCAAATTAGAACCACCTATTCCATGGAAATCCGAGATCCTACTGGACAACAAGGGTTTTCAATATGGAGAGAGATAACCTCTCTTCTCATTTCTTTTTTTTTTTTTTTCTTTTTTTCTTCATCATATCTATAGGAATTCAAAGCTGCTAATCTTGGTCCTTATCAAAGATCAAGGGGAAATGCTGCTTCTCCTCTGTCTCACTTTTGGAAGCCACCTACCAATCAAACTTTAAAAATCAGTGTAGACGGGGCATCGACTCCAGATAAGGCCCGGGTGGGAGGTCTTACTCGTGATTCTGATGGCGAAGTTTTTGGTAYGTGGGCATACCTAATTATCCATTGCACTAGTCTTGCACATTTTGGAATTTTAGCTATCGYGACAGAATTATCCTGTACGGCATAGAAGGATATAAAAGGTTTCGTGCTAGAATGAGATTGCTTGTGTATTGTACTATTTATTGTAGAAGGGATTGTTATGCATATGAAGCTCTTTSTCTCCAACATCAATTAGTTGATTAATCCAACTTAGGCAAGGAGGCACTAAGAAAGCAAGAATAGATTTGGAACACTACTGGTTGGAGGCACATCAWTATGGTTACTTCAGGATAAACCAGTCTCAATCCTASTACCACATCATGTTGTCTTTGGATCTTAAATTCTTGATGATGATGATCAAGAATTTRAAGAATCAAGATTCGATCATCTCMTCGTAAATATTGTCAATTAATCTTAAATTTTGCTTTTTAAATAGTGTCGTTAATTTTTATATTAATTAGCGTCCTTAAATTAAATTAAAGGTRTCACACATTATTTGACGATGCAAAGTCTATGGATTAGTAAAATTAATTTATCAACKCYTTTATACAAACATCTTCAATATTAAGAATATTTTTATTTTATATATTTTCGAATTAACAACATATTTGTCTTAGATGTCCCAAAGAGAACGACACTTTTGAATAAGTTATTTCTAAAGAGAACGATAKYTGTCATTTCTGAAAGTTATTTTTAAAATAAAAATTTAAAAAACACGTTCARTTTAAAATGTCATAGAAAAATGTTTTGACTATTTCTAATTAATGTACTTCTAAATTGATTTGTAAGTACTATTAGTTAATATCAAAATATTTTTAAATTAAAAATAAAAACAAAAACTAAGAGTAATCTAATTAATTTTTAAATAATTACTAAAGATAAATAAACATAAAAGAATCATATGATGATTAAGTGATTTAACCCCAACTTGATATGCCATATTGAAAGAATAAGAGTCAAACTCTCCTGACGCGACTCGAGCCGAGTTTAGTTTTAGTCTCAAAGTGACAATACTGAGTGGTGTAACAAAAAARATTAAAATATTAACTTGTTACCAAATAAACATATTACATGACACTATTTGAGCAAGTAATATATGAAAATCTAATGATATTTTTTGGATTCTTTCAATAATTACTTTCTACTTTTAGATAGAATTATTATTTTATTTACCTCAAAATCATAATTTGTAATTTCTATCAATCATAAACTATAAATGGATGGAAACAAGGAAATTGAATCCTAAATATAGTGAGTAATCTTAAACTTCAATTTGTTACCAAATAAATTGGCTACTAGAATGCCTTTATTTGGTAATAAATCAGAATTTAAGATTATTGACAATATCAAGGATTCAATATTCTTTTCTCACGTATATATATATATGTGTGTGTGTGTGTGTGTGTGAAAATACAACTTTCACTCTCTCTAGATTGTCTAGTAATAATTTTTCTCATTTTCTCTCTTTTTAATCAGTCGTACGGTGATTTGATAGAGGATGTTTGTAAAAAAMGATCATATCTTGAATTATGCAATTCAACTCTCAAGGAGATCCTCGTGGAGGAAGTGCAAATATAAAGAGTCTTATTCGTATTTTATTTGATATATCTCTATTCAAGGTTAAAGAAAATATTATAGAAGTTAGGAAAGCATACAATCAAGCCACTAACTCATGGCTAAAGCAAAGTCTAGAGCTGTATGTTTGAAACTATGATAGCATTATTGAAGTAAATTTTCCCGACGGCATAACATATTTTGAGGAAAATAACTTGATCGAGGCKTATTATCGTGATAACTTTGTCTATTCTGACATTTTAGAGTGTGAAAATTTATTTAATAAACCGCCTATACGTAAATCGTCTGTTGCTACTATAAATAATCATTTTATGACTATTGTCAAATTAATCTAAACGTTCTACATCCACTTATAAAGTTGATGTAGTATTGATGTCTTCCATTTATCATCTTGAATGGTTCTTTATTTAGAATAAAATATAAATTTATCCTTCTTATCTTGTATTTAAATTTTTATATATCTACATAAAAGATAAAGACTTATCTAAAAACAAAAATGTAAATTAATATTTTTATAATAAACAACTTTACGATGTGATATTTATCTTTTAAGAAAACTAMAAGAAAAAAGAGTTTAAAATTTTTCAATAATAAAATTTAATCTCTTGAAGATACATATGGAAAAAAAATAAGAACATAAATATAATAAGAAAAATAAATGAAACTAGGAATATCTCTCTAAGATATCAACAACACGCATTGCAAAGGATTGTAAATACATATATAATAACTATAACAACGTCAAAAAGATCAGTTTCCTTTCTTGATAGAGGAAGACTATCAGAGATGGTGTCAAGCTCATATTGAACTCAATTGAAACATTGTCAATAAAGTCTCATTGATATTATTTAGCCGATGAAAAGGTATAGAAGATTTCTTTTAAAAAAAATAAAACCTTGAAATAAAGTCATTTTGAAACTAAGAGTACAAAACAAGTTTTTGAACTAGTCAAATTCATTATCCTGCTAAGACCACGGTATGTAGGAAATCATCTTCCCAAGATTTTAAACTTCAAGGCTATGAATGAACCTAATAAAGAATTTTCACAAAAAAATGAATGTCAGATGTAATTTGTGCATTGTCCTCAGTGAGAAGAAATGTAATGTACTTTTAGGAGAAAATCTCACCCACCTATAAGGGAAGGATATCTAAATCTTTATGCATTATTACTCATCTTGTTTTGGATCATAGCTTCCTTCTGAGCTCCAAGGATTCCTTCACTATGACTCGGCTACAAAAGAGTATTATTTTACCAATTATACAACCTTGGCCAAGAATAGATATGTTGAAGATGGCCAATGCACCAACCGCTTTGACTGATTCAGTTTTCAACATTTCTCATGCTTTCATCAAACCTCACAGTTCACAACTATTTATTAGCAAGAGGCCATTTTAGCATTTCATGCATAGGTTGAAAAGGAACAAACAATCATTCTTGAAGTTCCTCTGCCATTTTCAGAAACAAACTTAAAGAACTAGCCTTCATTATTCTTGAGATAATAATGAAGATTCGGAGGCTTTAAGGGGTTTATAGTTCTGCATGGACTATAAAAGCAGTTCAAGAATTCTTGCTCAAATTGCCCCCAACTATGAATGGAGACAGTTTCCAAATCTATGAACCAATTTAAAGTATTTACTTTCGAAGAATGAACAAACTATTTAATGAGTAAGTCTCYACATATGTACCAATATCATTGCAAGTCTCCAAAGAGGGGCCACATGYTGTTTCGAATTTCCCTTTGTATCGAACAGCTGAAACTTTAGTGGCTGATATCCAATAGACATTTTCATGCTATCGACTCTTCARGTGTAAGGCTTAATAAAGGTTTGGAAAGACTTAGCATCTTCATCTACCTTGCCCTTAAGGGTCCCTATGATGAATTTCTTGAGTTGATTCAAAGGAATCAAACCATCACAAGTTACTTACATATCTTTATCGACCTTTTTTAATTTCGTCACATAGACATGCTTTGATGATGCTGTCTCATCATGAATTATTGGTTGCTTTTCTACAGCTTAGMTATTCTTAGCAATTGTTTCCACTTYATCTACTAACTTGGCAAGCTATGCGTCTTGATTCTCTATATGTTTCWCCAATCCTTCCACCAATCTTATTAAGTTAACGAGTTGCTCATCAATAGAGGTGATGCCAGTCATAATCATGGATACTGTCCTAGGTGTTATAGTGTCACTTGGAGTAGATTCGAYAGTCTTGTTGGAARGTATAGCTGAAAGAGCCCTTGTTTACGTATTKTCATAGACCCCTTGTCCTTGTAGTAAGAACTTTGAGCAATAACATTTGAACCTTCCATGAGCGAAARTTTTCTTTGAACTTGATGAAAAGAGGAGATGGGAAGCAGAGATGGTCCATTAAGCGTGTCAGTAATTAATTTGTACATAACCAAATTTCGACTCTAATTAGAAAACAAGAAAAGTAGTGACAAATGTATAATTTATTGGTATTTGAAATAGTGAGTTACTATCTCTGAAAATTCTGAAAAAAAAAATATCTTTTGATTCTTCTCTTGAATATGTTTGCCTCAAATATCAAATATTTTGAGTATATTTGAGAGGGAGTTCTTGATATTTAATTATTCAAAATATCTCATGTTAGATAACTATCTTGTAGTTTGAATGTGTTTATTGTTGCCTAAGAAATCCATCATGATGAACTTCTTATATTGAGTCAACACAACTATTTATTTGATTTGCYTTAATAAATACGATCCACCGTAAGATGAATTTAATTAATATAAGCTTAATGCAATTTTACCCATCTCCATAATACATTGGACTGACTTTAATGAATGTCCTAATTTCAATTAATCTAAAATAATCATGTTTCTTTCTAGACTTAATTAAATAATAAAACACTAAGAATATGATATCAGAATCAAGTCTGTATGACCTTCATAGGTATGACCTTACAACCTAATTAATATGACAANTTGTTGCCTAAGAAATCCATCATGATGAACTTCTTATATTGAGTCAACACAACTATTTATTTGATTTGCTTTAATAAATACGATCCACCGTAAGACGAATTTAATTAATATAGACTTAATGTAATTTTACCCATCTCCATAATACATTGGACTGACTTTAATGAATGTCCTAATTTCAACTAATCTAAAATAATCATGTTTCTTTCTAGACTTAATTAAATAATAAAACACTAAGAATATGATATCAGAATCAAGTCTATATGACCTTCATCGGTATGACCTTACAACCTAATTAATATGACAATCAATTTTAATTTATCAATATTTATAATATGTTAAAAGAGAAACTATAAAGATGCATATATTTAAAATGTAACAAGGTAACATATATTTATGTAAATAAATTAATATTATATATATATAAAATAATACATTAATATTAAAAATATATCTATAATAAATATATAAGACAGGACATATATTTATAATGCAAAGGACAAATATATAGTTTTGTGAAAGCTTATAAGGATCAAAGCCGTTAAGATTAGATTAGCATGACGTGGATGGGTGATCATGAAATCGAGGAAATAAAATTCTTTTTACTCACGTGTTTATATAAATTTTCTACGCCTAATTTTGTTTCTAATTTCTTTTTAAAACTTTTATGCTTTTTCTTTAAGCGAACTTTAATGCTTTTAATAAATAAATATAGAAGGACATATATGTCTTTTTAACTTATTGAAAAGGTTCAAAGTGGAGCGAAAGAATTGTTTTAGATAAAAATTATAATAAGTTTAATATAAAAAAATTACAAAATTAAATAAATTCTTTTTCTCTTTTTGAGTTCTAATTCTTCCCTGACACTTCACAGCAGTCGCAGCTCACAGGCATAATTCACAAACCCCAACCAGCCTATTCTTGCATTTCCTCAGTCTCGCAGTAAGCACCTCTCTCCCTTCCTCTCTGGTCTTCAAATTTCTGTACATTGTGCATTTGAATCCTTTTTATCGATTTATTTGAATAATTTCCACGGAGATCTAATATCAGAATCCAGAAGGTAGATTGCTTTTTTTCTTTTTTCTTTTTCTTGACCCTGTTTTGGGTCCTAATACATGTTTTCTGCAATTGAAAGTACATATTAATGGATGCCAAGATACGGAAATATACATATTTATATGTGGATGAGTTTCTGAAGTTCTAGACTTGTTTGCGTTAATGTACGAATCCGAAGGTATTTATAGATTTTGTTTTCTGTGTGGTTTTTGTAGGTTTTCTGATGATGAAAAGATGTACGTACTGTAGATTTATTCTTTGGGTATGAAATAGGCAAACAATAACAACTGGCCATTTCCAAAATTTGGTCTTGTTTTCTGGCCTCCTTGTGTTGTTATTGTTTTGATGGAGGGGAATGGCAGCATAAATATGAGAAATTGGCCATTTTTTGAGCCATCGACAACAGCCCTTAAGAGCCATTTGGGTCTGCAACTCATGTCCACTATGGCTGAAAAGCCATTTTTAGGTGGTGACAGAGATCCTCATGCTCCTCCTCCTCCGCATCCTCATCATCATTATCATCATCAATACCTTCCGCAGCAGATTCACCCGGTGGTAATGGCTTCCACAAATGGGGGCCCTTATCACCATCATAGGGTTGGTGGCATTTCTGGGTCTCCCATTGCTATGGACTATATGAGGGATACTTGGTTCAACCAGAGAGAAAAATATCTCAATGTGTTGCCGAATGATGGGAACCAGCATTTGCAATTAAATTATGGGATGTTGCCTGAGACTTCTTTAACTCATCCTGTTCAAATGATCCAGCAGAGCAACTCGTTAAAGAATGAAGATGTTGGTTCTCAGGAGGAAGAAAATTTTGAGGAAAGGGAAAGGGCTGGGCTGGTTAGGAAGAGGGGAGCTGTTAAAGCCCCTAAATCTCCAAAAGCAAAGAAACCTAAAAAAGCTCCAAAGGTTCCAAGAGAAGAGTGTAGCCGTTCAGTTCATCGTGCAAGGACTCCAAAGAGAAGTGCAGAAGTTATCATCAATGGCATCAGTATGGACATTTCAGGAATACCAATACCGGTTTGCACTTGCACTGGAGCTCCTCAGCAGTGCTATAGGTGGGGTGCTGGTGGATGGCAGTCTGCATGCTGTACTACTAGCATGTCTATGTACCCATTGCCTATGAGTGCTAAAAGACGCAGTGCAAGGATTGCAGGGCGGAAGATGAGTTTGGGGGCATTTAGAAAGGTACTAGAGAAGCTTGCCTCTGAAGGTTATAATTTCTCTAATCCAATTGACCTGAGGAATCATTGGGCAAAGCATGGTACGAACAAGTTTGTCACAATTCGTTGATGTATGGTGAACTGCTGCACTTGGCTTCSCTGATGCATGTGGTCTGTTTCTACTGTACATACATCAGTATGACTGAAGTAGATGCTTTGCAGTTAGTTTCTAACCAGTGAAATTTTGAAATTCCATTTCTTTTAATTGTTCAATTTTAGGTTCTTTGGAAAAGATTGTTCTTTTCCATCCATCGTCTGTAGTTCAAGGAAATTTTGTTATAAATGAAAAAGGCATTCTAGAATCCTCTGTTAAAATTTAGTATTTATGCATATCTAGTTTCTTTATTGCATCCTACTGAAGATCTTGAGTTATGATATCCCATTTTCACTTGATCTTCATTTGGTTCCTGAATTCATATTCATAGTTGCTTTTTACTCTACTATCAGTAATAATTTGCAGACACTGCTTCACGGGAAGGGACCACAATCTCCTTGTTTGACGGATAGGAGAAACACTTCTAATTTCATCTGCATGTTACACACCCCAAAACCTCCTCATTTGTCTCCCCTTTCCTTCACTCATCCCTGGGCCTCCTTTTTGTGCAACCATATAGAACATCACCTTCTGAAAGGTTTCTATTGGATTGAAATAGCAAGCTGTAGTTTTTTGCTGTCTTTGATGATTTTAATATAAACCTGTATTTTCTGAGCTAATTCCTGTAAGAGAGTGAGCTCTCCTAATATGTAGATCATATATAGACTACAAAGTACTCTTATTTCAACTTATCTATGATCTACTGACTACTATTAATGTTTAACAAGTCTAGAAGATCATCTGTATCTTATTAAACACCAACAAAATCGGTTAACAGGTTMAAATTGAAATTCCCAACATCATGGTCGTACCTAAATGATCACCGCCCTTCTCCCAAAATAAATAAATAAATCCTAAGTTTATGAACTCTAGATTGAACTGATGTTCTGGTTATTCAGGAAAACATGTTTATTCCAAAGGTGATCAATTGTGCCAATACAAGCAGACACGTGTAAGTAATATTGGCCAAAGCTTCAACATATTAACACTTAGCAATAAGTAGAGGCAATAGGTTAAAGTGCAAAGTTTCTAAAGGTTCTACAAACTTATTTGTTCGTGTCAAAGAAGAGCACCACTAGAAGTGGCACTGACATGAAATTCAGGCTGTGGTGCTGGTAAAAAGAATTGAAATCCAATAGTATATATATGAAGTAATATTTAAAATCAATGATTTCTCTGGTGATTCAAGGCTTATATCTGCCTTTTTTTTTGTGAAACTATTTCATTAACACAGTTTTGCCAAATATGTTACAAGAGCTATGTCCTTGGCTTGTTCCTTGTGTTCTTGTCCTSTTCACAACATGAGCAACYGGTGCAAAGCTGTTTGGAACGGTGGGAAAACATAAAAGCATATTTCTTGCATGTTCAATTCCATGTGCTAAACACGTAACATTCGCATGGAACTGTTCATATTTCCTAGTTCTTCTGATTTCGGTTAAGTTGTAGGTGACTTGCTACTTCAATTCTCAATACTGAGTTATAGTGGAATTTGGTATTTCCAAGCGAGTGATGATAGTAACAGAACCAGAAGCATCTGGACTGCTTGGGAAACACATATGTGGTTACCCCTCAATGTATTACTTACCTCTTTCAGCTTATTTAAACTAATAATGCTCATCTTACTTGGTTAAACTATTCAATATGGAGTTGGTGCGAATAAGATAGCTCAAAAGCGAAAACTGAAGTCTATTTAATGTCCTTGAACTGCTAGTATTGGACTGGCAACAGGGTCAATATATGGACTTGCAATTTTGTAGAGACATGTCTTTCTACAAACTTTTGCATGTATTTGACCTTTCACTTGAGGCACCCCTTTTCCGAAGGTTTCAGGGCTATCCTCCATGTTCTTTAGGGAGACTTGTTTCACAACCATTGCTATTCTATGCATTCCCAGTGTTGCTGTTTCCGATTACGATAACACTGTTGTCTGTCATACTTTTGAAGTGTCCATATGTTGAATACTCTGTAACTACATGCCTTTATGCTACTAATGAGGACCTTTTTCCTAGAACAAGCGCCCTCTCTGTAGTAATCTTTTTGCTAACTTTTATCAGCAAAAGAATAATGCACAGTTACATAGTTTGCTTGATTTCAATCAGGAACACAAATACTCTCTGACCTATCCAGTTCACTGGAAGGCTATAGCACTCTTGTTGAGCTTAATTTTCTTGTCCTATATTTTTGTCTTTCCTTCAGATTTTGTTCTTTCTTTAGTTCTAGCTTTTTTCAGGTTGCTTCTGACAGTTTTTGTTTTAAATTTCCACCTTCCTGCTGTCACATATGTTATCTTGAAAAAGGAAAGAAAATATTCTATGTGCTTTATTTTTACAAGTTTGTTCTTTGGGGATTAGCTTCTCTTGTGTTATTCAAACTGCATTATGAAGCTTTTATCCATGCATATGAAACAATATTCAATACATAGGTAGTCTATGGGATATAGAAAACAGAAAGGAGAAAAAAAAAGAAGTAATGTCTTGGGTTCAAGATTTTACTGATTTGTGTTGGAACTGTAGTGAATTATGATAGGGGTTTCCTACTTAATTAGGGACAATCACCGTATCTGTTACTTCTTTGTTCTCTACAATTCAGAAAGCGGTATGAGACTTTTCCAAAAGCAGCTGCCTGGCTGCCCCAAGTATTCCCAAGAAACTTTGCCATATTCTGCAGTTTCTGTTCACCAGCGATGAACAAATTCAACCGCCCTTCTGCCAACAAATACGGTGCAGTGCCCTAGCTACAAGTGAAAGTCCAATRTTCTTGGTTTGTAGAAGATCTTTTTGAGGTTATCATCTAATGTGMTCTTGTGATAGGGATTCAGGTGAACTAGCTCACTTCCTGAATTGTTAGTAAATGCTGCCATGTCTATATTCCTTCAAAAGCTACAGATGGTTGAACCATATTCCTGATTGATATTTCTAAGTTAATTTTATCTTATATTACRCAACGATCTGAGATTGTGAAATTTTTTGCTCTCCTTTTCTGGGAGTGCATAAGTTGATTCAAAAWAATGAGTGTCATCGAACTCAAATTGAGCTTATTGATACTGAATCCTATTAGGCTCAACTATTATTGTTTTGCTTGCCCTCTGTAGTGATTTTAAAGCATTATTACTTGTTTTCTTGTACTCTTGTATTCTTACACTTAGTTTTCACCCTTCCTAGACTATTTGGCCTCCTTGATATTCTCACGTCATCCTGTGGGGAGGAGCAGTAGCAGCTGAAATAGCTCTCTCTTACCTAATTCTGTGAGGTAGTTTTGATGTTAATTGGTATGTTTACTTTAATTCTGCATCTAGAATTTCAAGCTGGGGTTAGTAGTTATGTTAGTGTTCTACAATCATTATTTTCTCACTCTTGATATTTTTACTTATTTTTCCTCTTTCTTTTCTGAATCCTCTGTCGTTGAATATTGATCTAGTGTTTGTGATTGAAATAGAATAAAGATCCGAGTCTGGGCTAGGTTGATCTTACCTGCACTAATGCACTAAATCTCCATGGAACTCTGAAATCAAGTATACTAAGGCCAGAGTAGTACTAGAACGGGTGACCCTGAAAAGCCCTCATATTGCAACATTATTCTCATTTTATCCTTATACATTTATACCCAGAAACTCGTTGTAGCCGGGAGTATACAACTGAGGAGGCCAGCAACACCTTAGAACTGTTCAAAACCAGATCTCAGACCCGGATAAAACTAATCAAAGCTGCTAAGAATACAGTGGGCAATTGGTCAGGATGACTATGAGCTTCACTATTATTACTTGATCAAACTTCTAGTGAAAGTCCAAGATGAAAAAGTAATTCAATGTTAAAGAAGTTATGTCATCATTTCAACTTTTTATTCTTTAGACTAGCACTGTTTAAGAAATACTTGCTGAATTCACTACTACAAGTCAGATGATAGTTCAGAAAGCTGATTGTTGTCTCCTCATGCGGAAATAGAAAATCTAAGTTTTGGCAACTGTTATTTGACTTTTGATTATTCAAATGAATATAAGTCATTGCTAAAKAACCTTTTTATGGGGTGCGGATACMAAATGACACCCCAAACAGTGACAACTTCATCTGTTGTTATCTATATCCATTGGTTTTAACAGATTTTCTAATGGTTACTGTGTTTTTCACTGTTTGCTATTGAGTGACATGATTAATCCTTTAATCATACTCACTAACATAGTTTCGCCATTTTAGATTCTGCTAAAAGTGAGCAAACAGGAGAGCGAATTCCATTCGAGCTACCAGTTTTGGAGTTCATATCAAACTGGCATCGGGTGCTGAAAAAAGGGATGTGCAAGCATGAAAAGACAACGTAATGAGAAATATACTTCTTGATCCTGAGGAAAAGCAAGATCTAGCTTCTTCTCCTACTGCAGTGGAGCAATACTTTTCGGCATAGGTTATCAAGTAAATGGTATTAGGCTCTGATTACAGGAAACACAGTTTGAGGTCATGATACAAGCTGTTGAAGCAAAGCCTCCACCCTGAGAAAAGATGATGCAGATTGTATTGCAAAAGTGCTTTTGCAGTCTAGGAAGCAAGAAAAGATTTCTGTAATCAGCCAGATCRGAGGGATCCTAGGGAAGATCAGACTTGCACAATTAGTTTACAATTATGTAAGGATCAATAGTTACTTTGATCTGCATACTTGGATCTGTGTATCTGACAAATTTGATGTTAAAAGGGATATTGCAGGAGTTCCTCAAGAACTTGGAAATGGTAATGCATATCACTCTGGCGCTTAAACAATCAACAGAAACTCAGTGGCAAGAAAAGTTTCTTGTGTTGGATAGTTTATGGAATGAGGATCTAATTGATGTATGAAAATTGAGAGATGACATCAAAACCTAGATAGTCTCTTTTAGATGAGAGACAATGGAACTATGGGCCATGTTTAGAAGCAAGGTCTTGCGTTCAGAGGGAGGACCTAACTAGGGTCCAGTTCGGACTTTGGACCGCACTGGGCGTTTCAAAAGAAGATTAAATAAATGGTTCTGCATGGGCTTTTCAGAAAATCAGATGATTTTTCTTGTTTTTTATTGATTATTTATATTTATTATTAAAATGATTAAATAAACTAAATTTTAGTAATCTTGTTCATCTATATCTGACCAATAATTAACAATCTTTATTATTAAATTTTTTATATTTATATTTTTTTAAAATTATTATCCGTACTAAATAAAAATTCTAACTCTGCCACCATCTATATTGAAGTTGAGATTTGAATGGTAATTTTTTATTTGTAGCATTCTCTCTCTCCCTCAGGCATTTTCTTCCCCTCAGAACATCTCTCTCTTTTTCGAGAAGAATTATAATAAAATATTATATATACTTTTATGAATATTTTTTTATTATCAATGTTGAYTGTGTCTCAYCGATTTTTTAAATCTGTATCCGTCGCTGATCACAAATTGTGCTCTACTTGTGAATCACTAAGTAAAAACCATTTTAACCTTAAACATTGAGGTAAATGATGAGACTCGTGTAGTAAAGACATATGGTTATTTTAGGAAAGTAAAAATTTATATTCAAAGATTTGAGTGAAAAAAAAAAATGCTTATTTATGTTGACTTATTCAACTTATAATAAAAAGTATTTTAGGATCATACCAACTACTATATTAACTATCTTGATACCTTAGCAGCAATATAGCCCTGTTACAGTCCTTTCCAACTCCTACTTCAGAGGAGAGCCAGAAATGACCTATTCTGAAGTTCACTTCCCCAAGAAAAAGGGTTCTATTTCATCAAAAGATATTACATTTTGCAATGATTCTCATCTGAAATATTTCTTTGCTTTCAATTCAATAGATTTCATGTTAACAACCTCGAGAAGCCAAATCCCTTTGCATATACGATGAGTTAAAACCCACCTTCCATGGCGAATAATGATGGGGAGAATGAACATCCAATATTAAAAAAGTTATATTCGTTTAAACCTCGAATATTTGAATCGTCTAGTACGATTTCGAGGGAAGATTCAGACATTGAAGATCACATTCATAGATATACAAGCTTGAAAGACTTGCTTCTGAATTCACCATCAAACCATGCATCACTTTGTGAAGGGAACACATTTGACTCATCCACCATTTTGATCAGAAATGAGTTGGTGAAACATGCAGCCTCAGCTTATGTTCAATCTGCTACCATTATCACCACCAAAGATCAAGATTGGTTTGCTGCTCTTGGAGAAAAGATCAAAAGTTATGTAACTTTTCCTTCCCTTTGGCCTCTTTATTCTAGGGTTTCCTTCCATTCTTGCTTTCTTCCCATTGTCCGGTATCTTGATAACATTGTTAGCAGAATTAGAAGATCTTTGAGTTGAAGGATGTTGATCATATATTGCAAGAATTAAATGATAATGTAATTCAATGCTATGTATTGCTTCATATTATGTTTCCTTTAGTTATTTTTAGAATAAAAATATGAATAATTTGATATAGTTAAATTAGCATAGTGATTCTTGAAAGAGGTAGAAACATTAGCTTAGTTTATGGAACAAAAATCATTAATAGGAAGGAAATAAACTTATTAATTGCTCAAGGAAACTAATTAACATCGTATTAGGGTATAAATATTTTAGTATGTCTTGTATAATATTTATATAATACATTAATAATAACACGATGTGAAAGGGTTTTTCGATCTTTTACTATCGCATATGTGCTACACTTTTAGTAGTTTGTACAAGTTAGTTAATTAGTGTGAATGTATGTAGTAGAGGATAGAACATGAGATTCAATATCGTGTTAGAGTATGTATTGCTACGTTCGCTTCAAATTTCATTGTCGCATTTAATAATTGTTTTTAAATATATGTCACTTTATAAAATTACTGGAGTAATTATTGAATTTTTTCTCATTTTATCCCTTAATTTATTAGCTTTGTAACTTTAACGTACTAAAAATTTTCATTTCCAATATAGGATAGAGGAAGAGAGAGAGGAGGGGAGAGAGAGAGAGAGAGAGAGAGACAAAATTAATGTTGAACTTTTGGGTAAATTAACAAGGTTATTTTAATCGTTTTGATTTAAAGTTTCACCCGCTTTAAGAATTGCTTACACTTGATGCACAATCTCACAACGTAACATATAATTGAAGATCGAGATAGTATTTAATTGTGCACAACTACATATTATTGAGTTAATTGGGCTGTTATACAACGTTAAGATGCATCGGTAGAGCTAGAACCTAAAAGAGAGAGAAGAGAGATTATTAATGTAGACTATTCTGGTGAAATTAGTAAGGTTATTTTAATTATTTTAATTTAAGTTTTATACATTTTAGAAATTTTTTATCATTCGTGATATGATTTATAATTTAAAAATGAAATTAATATAAAAAATCGTTAATTGTGCACCGCCAAATTAAGCTGCATGGGTCGGGCTAGAACCTTTTATTACTGATACTGGGCAAGCCCACTTGCTGCAGATCCTAAAGAGTGACTCAGCTTA
>MEJB01000627.1:21736-64048 GCA_001752375.1 Rhazya stricta
CCTTTTAAAAGGGATGGACCCCAAGGACGACCGAAGAAAAGAGAATGATAATGAAAGTGAGAGGGTAGGTTCATTTACCGGAGCCTTCTTCTTCTACCTTGCGACGATTGACCTACTTATTATTTTGGGGAAGAGCATACAGAAGGAGCTTTTTATGACTTAGTCTTTCGGATCGATTCCATACTCCGTCGTTGCAACAAAAGTTGTGCTTGTTTACGATACACTTCTCTAACCCTGAACTCCTTCTTCTTCTTTTCTTCGCTCTGTGCTAGCTATTATGTCGATTTTGGTGCTCCCCTTTATTATTTTTCCCTAGAAAGAAAGCCAATAGTAGCGAAAGAAAAAATCCGAAAATTTGAAAGTCGAAAACCAAAAGAGTAGTCAGAGAACGAAGTAATGCCATATGGAGCGTCTGAGTGGAGATTTATTTGTTTGACGGAAGTTTTCCTTTCTGTTTCTCTCTTCTTGTCTGTCTCTCTTTCTTTCCGCATCCCCACGATCACACCACATGACACACTCTTCTTTCGCTTTCGTCTCTCTCTCTCTGCTCTCTCTCTTCTGTCTCGTGCTGCTGCTGGTGTCTCTCCTCTCCGAACTTTCAAGCGAAACTGGTTAGATACGACGGTTTTGAGACTTAGGGTCGTTCATCGTAACCTGCTTCCTTTTGTAGGGTGTGTCTTTGTTTTATGGTATGAGTAATAAGAGTGGTGTCATTTAAAAGGTACGTATGTGGTAGTATTTGTGTGTTTCTGCTTGTGTATGAATGAATTCTAATGATGATTTTTATATGTTGTAATTATTAGATCCGGATGCAGAAGTGGTATCTCTCTCTCCCAAAACATTATTGGAATCAGATCGATATGTATGTGAGATCTGCAACCAAGGATTTCAGAGGGACCAGAACCTGCAGATGCATAGAAGAAGGCATAAGGTGCCATGGAAGCTGCTGAAAAGAGAGACACCAGTAGTGAGAAAACGAGTTTTTGTGTGCCCAGAGCCGAGTTGTTTGCACCATGATCCTTGTCACGCATTGGGTGATCTTGTTGGCATTAAAAAGCATTTCAGAAGAAAACACAGCAATATCAAACAGTGGGTTTGCGAGAAATGCTCCAAAGGTTATGCTGTTCAGTCAGACTATAAAGCCCATCTCAAAACCTGCGGTACTAGAGGCCATTCCTGCGACTGTGGCCGTGTCTTTTCAAGGTTTTTATTCTCTTTTGTTTGTTTTTCACTTGATTTATACTTCACATAACCCTCATTTCAACATCCAACTTCATTCATCCCAATCCTTGAAATTGATCGAAATCCCTCAAGAATCAATCATGTCAACGATATATATATATATACATATACATATATATACATGTATGTATATATGTATATATACTCTATTGCCCCTTTCCTCCTCTCGATTATTGAACACCATTTCAAAGCAACTTCTTAGCCTGAATTTGAATCATTTTGGAGTCGGGGGGTTGGGGGGGTGGAGGGTCATGCAGTGATCCTGCAAGAGCTGCAGAGAAGGAAGAATAGAGATGGAGGGATTCGGGTTTTGACTGATGGCAGCAGCCATATACTGACAGTTAAGCAAGGTTTCAAAGATCAGGTCCTAATAGGTTATAGGTCGTTCTCCATACCTGGTTTTAATTAATCCTTCTAGTACCTGAATCCAAAAAACTGTTCTTTATTGCATGTAATTGATTCCTTAACCCTGTTTATATTTTTTTAAGTGTGTTTAAATTGACTGCATCTTTATAATATTGTCTTATWWATGAGGATGTGATTAAAGATGTTATATTTTTGTCAAACTTTTATAATATTCCCATTTCTTCCAACCCAGTCTCCAAGACAGTTCATCCTGTGCTTGTTTGTATCGCTGTTGAGTTTCCTTTTCCATCAGTAGAAACACTTTGATCAAATCATTCCATTTGAACATGTCTTTGCTCTACTTTTCCACTACATCAAGAATCATTGCAAAGAAATATTAATTCAAAATGTCTCTCTCTCGTTTCTTTCTAGGGTGGAGAGCTTCATTGAACACCAAGATGCTTGCAATATCGGACGTATCCGATCAGAATCACATTCTTTACAGGCCGCTGCTTGTCTCTCTCGAACAGCTTCGAGCCCCAGTCCTTCAAGCGATACAAATCTTAGTGCTGCTGCTGCACCATGGCCAGTTCTAATGGCAAAGCCGATAGATACCAAGTTTCTTATAAGCTCTGCAAGTGGAAGTAGTAAAAGTGCAAAGGAAAACTTGGAGCTTCAGCTCTTAACCACATCAAGTCCTGTTGATCTGTCCACTTTCAAGAGAGATGAAGAATATCATTCCACCCAGTTGCAGTTGTCTATTGGATCATCAGATTTCAGTGACAAAAACGATCATCTTGAGATTGCAAATATAAGCAGAGATGTGAGTAGATACTCCCCAAGGGAGAGTAGTAACAGCGAGAAACCTAGCATGGCCTCATCAAGACTTGAAGAAGAAGCACGAGAACAGTTAGCCGCAGCCATGGCTGAGAAGGCTTATGCCGAAGAAGCAAGAAGACAAGCCAAGAGGCAGATCGAACTAGCCGAGCAAGAATTCGCCAACGCCAAGAGAATCAGACAACAAGCACTGGCTGAATTGGAGAAAGCCATAGCCTTCAAAGAACAAGCTACAAGGAAAATCAATGCAACCATTTTACAGATCACATGCCTTGCTTGCAAGGATAAGTTCCAAGCTGCGAGGACAGCAGCAGCCAATGCACCTGGAGACGATAACTCATTGGCATTAAGCTATGTAACATCGGCTCTAACAGTCGGAGAAGTCGAAAAAGGTGATCGGATTGTTCATCCAAAATTTGCTCTATGTTAATTAAGTTATTAGCAATGGTTTTGGTTTGGTTTACTTTTACAGCAAGGGAAGTAGAGAAGGTGATCAGATCATCAAACTGTTCATCCAAAACTTGTTCAATCTTGGAACATCTCCATTATRTCAAAATCAATGTATTTTTTTCTTTCTTTTTCTTCCTTTCCCKTTGGTGCTGCCCATTTTTCATATATATGAATAGACCTAGGAAATCATCACTAAGTTCTATTATAAGTGCAGATATGCTCATATGTAAGGTATTGTATCCCAAATTTTGTGTTTTCATTTATTCAGTATGATCTTGTAAGGATCTTAATAAAGAGGTGGGAGGTTCAACTTTTATTGTTTCTTTTTCTCATTTACCATGAAAGTAATACTTCCATCACTTTATAGGCGTATACTTATTCTAGGTTCGATTTCTATTGTAATTTTTAAAGATAAATGAGTTATAATGTTTTATTCTTATAATTGATGTAAAAAAACAAAAGAAAATCTTAAAAGGACTGATTTGATATCTCAAAATGTCCAACTGGTGTCTCAGCTATTAAGATATAGCAATTGATGCCTGCTCAATCATCATTTTGATGTGTTCCCATTTCATTGTGTGGTGCTTTAATTGAAGAAAACACTAAAATGGAAAATATATATATTTATTTATTTACAAGTGTAATTTAAATATATTATCTGGTCTTTTCCTAACTTTTGGTCTTGTTAGATTTTCTGCTTGGACTATTTGAAGATCTTTGTTGGCTGAGGTGGTCAGAAAATTGGGGTGACTATAATGGTTATGCATTAAAGGACAGTACTGCCCGCCATCATAATACCACCAGAGAAAATTTTGAATCCAGTGGGAAGGTGGGGATGAAATGAGAATTTCAAATTTCTGGGAATGTGACGCAAGTTAGGGTTGCAAAGATAGTGTCATAAGCAGGATCGAATAAAGAAGAAGATCGCTTTAATTATTAATTATACCGAATTGCTGAATTGTGTATAATAAATCTTGCATAAAAGAGACTAACTATCCCGAGTTGCTGAATTATGTATAATAAATCTTGAAAGAAAGAGATCAAGTATTCCTCAGTTACTGAATTATGTATAATAATTCTTGAATGAATGAGAGAAAGGGAGAGTGAGAAAGAAAGAGGGAATCAGATAATGGTCCTTTTCCTGAGCAGTGGTGCAGGCATRTAAATGTTAATGAAAGACGCCATGTTTTTCAGTGCCACAGTTGTAATGGCTGATGCCAGACTCGTCCCTCTCAACATCTATAGCATTGCAGACACAAACAAACTCCATTCATCACACACACAACACACAACACAGACTCTTTGATTCATTCATCAGAATCAGAGGCGGGACATGCAATTGCAGTGAGTGCAGTGCAGAGCAGAGCAGAGAGCACAGCAACAGCATCTTTCTATTTATGCAGAGACCATTACAAAGCTAAAACTCTCAGTAGAAGAGGAACTCRAAAAACCAAACTGCGTGTGGTTGCTGTTGTAAATCCAAAAACGGGTTACTGAGGGGAACCTCCAAAATCAGCAAAAAACGTCTTTCCTTCAATTTCCCTTTGACCAAACTTTTACCTCATTTTCCCTCTCCTTTCCTCTCCCGTGAGTCGGGTCATCTTTTTACCTTTTCTTTTGTATCTCTTTTGTTAAAGTGGTAAGAAATCTAAGCACTTAATTTAAGTGAGGTACGAGATTTTAGTATATCCGAGTTAATAACGTTAGAGAATCAATCAAAGATTTTGAGATTTTGAAGTTATATAAATACAGTTAAACGAATATATATATCGTATTATTGTTAGTATAGTAGATAATGTAGTATAAGATATAATAGAAGATTTGAAATCCTTATAAATGGTTACACAACTTCTATTACATCCTTTTTGTGTACTTTCTGCTACATCAAAAATTACACGATATGCATTAAGGAAGTTTCTTTAAAGAGAGAAAGGCAAAGATATGATGGATCAAYGATATTTTTTCCAATCATTTTTCTTTTTTATTGTTAAAGAAAGGGAGAAATTAAAGTTACTTAAAAGGTTTAATGGCCAAAAAAGGAAAAAAAAATACTTAAAAAGAAGGTATTTTCACTTTTTAGGCCGAATCATTTCTTGTAATTGTGATTCTTCTGACCTCGACTCGAATTGAAAAAACATGTGTTCTTTTATATTCCTCTTCATTTCTTTCCAATCTCCTCGCGATTAAAGTATATAAAGATTTTTCCAATCGAATTTTAAATCTTACATGGAAAAGATAAGATAAAACACTTCCATATCTTTGCTTTTCCCTCGATGTATATGTATACAAGTCTCCTGATTTCCGAGTGGACTTGCATGCATCTTTCGATGATATAAGTTGATGAGAAAATGACATATCCTTGTATTATTGATTTTATGTCTACAAAAATATCACTTTCTTTCGAAATGTACTAAAGAAAATTATCACTAAGATTACAACAATTCCATTGTCGCCTTTGAGGTCCCATTTTGTGCACGTCTTAGTTAAGAGGATGCTCTATGTATCATCCTACAAATGGGCAGATTTGGAGCCATGGATTTCTCTAAACAGTTRATGATGGTGAGAGAGCTATTATTGTTCATACTATGGAAAATCATGAGAAAAAACAAACCCTATACATGGTGTTTTATTTGAGGGTGCAATGAATTGCTAAAAGACATTTAGGAAATGCCAAACTTTGTTGATCCTTGGTTTGATTTAACCCTTATACCACATTAATTGATTGCAAAAGAATACATTGGCAAAACAACTAACATATGCAACCAATGACAATGAGAGTGGAAGATTTTGAGGGTTTTATCATTAAAAGATGGGATACATGGAACAAATTAATTGATGGATGATGCTGGTTTGTCTATCTTATAATTAATATATATAAATTTATTATTTGTTTAGTTTGTTGATTAAGGATCATTTAATAACGTAATTCGACACTTAAATTTCAATTAATTAAAAGGACTTATTAAATTAATGATAGAATGTTGAGTTTCACTTATGACTTTATATGCATTCAGACACTCGACAATATTAATGACAATATTAAGACTTTTTCTAAGATGATTATCAAATCCCTAATGAAATTTAACATTCAAACTCAGACATATATAGATAAATTTTCCATGTTAAAAAATCTTTCATACTTCAATCTTCATATTTCAGTGTTCAAACTTGAGGTTTATCAAATGAGAGCTTAGTAGTATAGTTTGGCATGATAATATCAAATTTTCCCATAATCTTAAGGGGTTAAATTGCCTTTATAGTTACTCTAAAATTAGAAGGCCAAAAATGGCTTAGGAATCCCTTAATACACTCCTTGCTACACACTTTTATCCACCATCAGAGCATCACGTGTATATAGTCCAAAAATGATAAAAAATTAATTGTCAAAATGATTTTATCCCTAGAGATACAGCAAAATATGGCTTTTAGGACTAAAGTTTTTGGATAAAAGTTGATATAAAGATGACTTGTTTATGATGATGACAAGATAAATATATTATCGCTAGACAACTAATCCTCATAATGTATTTTGTTTACAAAGATGACTTGTTGGAGTCTTACTCGAATAGAGCAATCTTTTAAAAGTGTAGAGAAAAGGGATGAGAGCAGGAACTAGCTATGTTTTGTATGTTATTTGCTGGCTTTCCATTTAGCACAAGAATTTATCATCAAAATTGAAATTAAGGGACATTACTCTTTGGAATCTGCTAWATCAGAAGAGGAAATGAAATGAGGAACTTCCTTAAACCAAGCACGATTACCCTTAGTATCTCGAGCCTACTTAGCAAATGAATATTTTCTAGTCGCTTAATAAACTAACGTAAAAAAGAAAATACTGACCATAGTCAACTAATTTAAGCATCAAAGTGTTATAAAGGGTTAATTTGTCTACTTACTTTTGTTGTATTGGAGGATTAGCGGGCTTAAAGGGTAAGAAGAAAGTTCATGATGTTCAAGAGAGCTCGTGTTAAATTTGATCAAACTTAATTCAAACATGAAAATAGTGAATTATGTATTGATGGAGATTAAGTTTAGAGATTGTCGTTTTAAGGTCGGAGCTTTTTTAATGAATTGTCGAGCGCTTCAAAGAAACGAAAAAGAAAAGCAGTGGATATATATCAAGTAACGTTGCTATGCTGCAGTGGAGACATGAAATAGTTGTAGTAGTTAGTGCAAGAGGCACATCGTTGCACCAGTGAGAAAATTCTAGCTTATTGGACATAAGCCAAAGTAGAAAAAGACAGAAAGAGACCTAGTAGTGAGGCCTAGGGTAAAGTTTGTCACTTGCAATTGAAAAAGGAAAAGCAAAAACCTTTCTCTCKTCATCTCAGCAATGGAAAGTTGTATTTAGTTTCATTGTCGTTGAGCTTCAAATTGTTKTTTCTTCCACAGCCTCACATGTTGTTCTCTCTTTTCTTTCTCTCACCTCACACGCACAACACACGTTGTAATGTGCAATCACACACTCAAGTTTAGTTTCCTTAATTCTTCTCTCCAACAACGGAAACTAGAGAAACTATTAAAAAGGGTCGAAGGTACATTTACCCATTAGGACTGGGGAGCATGGGCTGTTCTCCTTTTGCTTCTTTTTCCTTCTTCTTTTCATCCGCTTTCTCTTTTTCTTTTTGGTAGCAATGTGATAACCTTTTGTGSGAAGGAGACCTTTTAGTCACCATGTGCTCCTCCATCAATCTTAATTTGGTAGTGGATCCTCCCTTACCAAAGACAAATACCCTAAAAGCAATGCTATTTTCCTCCATCAAAAATTGCATCGATTTTTCATCGGTTCATCTTTATTTTGCGGTTGAGGGATCTTCTACGAACAGGGGTTCATACTTTTCATGGACAGAATTCCAAGTGCTATATTATTGGCACGTAAAAGCGTTCTTTATACTATGTGAAACTCTTCTAAATATATACTTTTCCATTCGTACAAATGAACGAATATGTTAAAACATTTAGAGGCATCCGATTATATATTCTTATAATGATCAAATCTTTAGGATTCTCCCCCTCTAAAACACTACTTAAGGGATGAAAATGATAACGATAAAAAAACGAACCTATATATGGATATATCATATATGCCATAGAGGGATGTGTCAAAATTTGGGAATAAGGGCATCAAAAGTCGAAGCAATCAAGGGTAAGGGAGAATTTCCAAAACGAAAAACAAACAAAAAGTGACATCCAAAAAGGTTAGCCAAGGGGGGTAACATGTCACACACATTGGCAAGAATAAAGATAATAAAGGTGTTATTTACAACCAAAAAGCTTTCTTTGAATTGACATATACTTTGTGAAGAAGGATCTAAAAGAGAAAGAGGGAGAAAAGTAAAGAGGGTAGCAGTCATTTTAATTCATAAATGAACACATGAATGTGTGTTTAAGTAGATAAAGTTAGCCCCAACAAACCCTAATCATCAAGGTATGAAGATGATGGGACCCTTTACATTTAGGGAATCTTTTGATCTAACCCACATCTATCGAGTCTAAAAAAAAGAGAAGAAAAGAAAAAGTTATTTGTATATCTYAAGAAGTAGAATAGAAGAAGAAGAAGTAGAAGAAGAAGAGGATGATTTTTGATAAGTCAAGAAACAGACCATGTGAGTGGGGCGACWTACCTTTAAAATCCAAAAAGAGAAGTTTCCCTGGACGAGTCCAAAAGTCAAAGCATCAAATCTAAAAGATCAAAAAGCTCCTTTAGAAAAGAGCCAAAACGTGCAATTATACGTTGCACCTTAAAGCTGGAACTTCGATTCATGTATATATATATATATATATATATGATCATGCAATAAAGAGTAAAAAATAAAAACAACCAATCATAACTTTCCTTTCTTCTTATATTCTTTAATCGAACTCTTTGTATACAATACGAACCACACTTAGCCAAGGAAATTACTAGAATGAATCATTATAATAGCATACCTTTCAGATATTACCTTAGAAACCAAACCTAAAATACACTCCTATTAAGAGAAGTAGGAGTATAACTCTCATTACAAAAGACCTAAGAGTACAATAATTCCTCCCTTTAAATAAAAGATTTGCTGGTTTAGTTATTATCTTCGATCGATAACATAAGAGTTCTCCTAATTTCTTTTTTTTTTTTTTTTCACTCTCATGTTATAACTGAGATCAATTAGTGGTACATGTACTATAGATCTTTTAAAAGACTTCGGCTCAAGCATTTTTCCCTTTTAATCATTACCTGTCTTTTAATTTCGCATATGGTTAGTGACTTACTGATTAGCTTTGACAAGTTTTCAGTAATTTTAGCATTCAAGGCTTTCTATTATTTGATTTGTAAGCTCTAAAAGTAAAAAAGAAAAAGATAAATTATTTAAACTTTTCAAAACCATAAAGTATATTTAGGGTTTTACAGTCGATGAATATATATAATTATCATATTTCAATGATTCAATATGTATAGCAGGAATCCCCATTGCTTAAAACTAAATCTTGATTATAAAATATCCTAAATCTTGATTTCTATATCTCACATGGGTAAAAACTAAATCTTGATTATAAATAAATAAATTATCATGAACAAACTAGGGTTCTTTTCTTTTCTTTATAATTACACACTCCATTATTCTCCTATCTCTAGAGATATCCAATTCAACTGAATGGTGATTCAAGAACAGAAACCAAAAGGTATATAAATGTCTTGAATCTTAATCAACAGATAAAATTCGTTTCCAATATCTGATGCCTTCCACTAGTGGGGAAAATGCTGTTGTTCTAAATACAAATGCAATTATATAACGCTACTTTCTTACTATTCATCATATTACTAGTGATTGTGATTTGTCAAAGGAGAAGTTGATTCTTCTTGCAGCCAAAACTAAATAATTTAACATCACAATATATTGACAAAATATTGTCAAAAACTTATATTTTATGAAAGTTTTCTAGGATTTTTTAAGATAATATAGGTAAAAGTTGACTTGAATATTAATTTTTTTTAAAGAATATCACTTCAGTATATGCCTTACTTTTTGTAGGATACAATTTAAACAAATGTAATCGAATTGGGACAAAAAAGGAGGAGATATTGAATGGTCTAGCAATATATACATCACTTAAAAGTGACTGGCGATAGATTTGGTTAACGTAACTTACTAAGTTTATATTGAGTATGTTATTGATTGAAATCTATGCCATCTTATGCGGTTTTGACAATAGAAATTAAGGGTTTTAGGTAATAGATTAAGTAAAATCTAATCTAGAGTATTCTTCTATCATTGTCTGGAGAGCTTTTAGATTGGACCTATATGGAGTCCTAATCCTTTTAAATTTCATTGGTTATCTTTAATAAATACCTCAAGTAATCAGTAACGGATATCTAAACATAATACATGAGCCTCTTCTCCAATTTAATTATTGAATATAAGGTAGACAAGTCAATGAAGAATCTATTAACAATTTTGAGATGATTAGGATTGATAACCTTTAGGCACTCCATTTCTATTAATAGGAATTGATGGAATTGGGAGTTTACCAAATTGTTTGAAGAGGAAAGAAAAGGAAAGAAAAAGATAGACCCTAAGTTACATTACCTTGATGCCTGATAAATATGTATTCAAAAGAACTTCATGAATGATTGTACAGATTGAAAACTTCCTTTTCTTTTTTTTTTTCTTTTCTTTTTCCTTTTTGGAACTCATTATTCGGAATATCTAAAATCTTTCCAATTAGCTCTTGATGAGGGAGTCGCTTACTTGGTAAATACTTTCCTTACTTGATGAGAGGTATTAAGTTCGATCAATATTTTTGATATACATGGAAAAAAGAAACAAATTGATTCTAACAATTACAAAAAATTACACATCCTTGCATAGTAATACTATGGAGGAAAATGACAAAAAGTTAAAAGTAAAATCATGGGTTAAGTGTAATAAARCACCAGTTGAGGTCGATTTTGGAATATCGATGTTAATTAGGACTAAAAATATTTTTAAATAATAATTTCTCGATATTAAGGTATCAGTGGGCCGTTGACTTGATTTGTAAGATAAAACCCAGCTCTGTTTTCTCTTTTGGATCAAAACTGTAGAAGTCCTTGAAATGAACGATAATGGGCTTTTTGGGCTGTTCTGAAATGTTAACTTTTAGGGCCCATATTGTGTGGGCTTGGAGTATGGAATGTTTCAATACTTTTTATTCTTTTTCTGGAGATAGTCTTTTATTTATGCTTTCAAAATTATGCAAATTGTCCGTGAGAGTGGCTATTCGATAATAATTTTTTTTTCTTTTACTATTATTGGGATACATAAATCAAAAAGAATAAGAAAACAATGATGGACTTAAGCTAAACACAAATTACAATAAACAACTTGATACACAACCCAACACAATAGCAAAGTTGAGAGATATTGAACTGCAAACACAATCAAATAACTAGCAATGGCAAACGAGCCAAGTTGGTTCAAGCTCTGAGCAAGTTTTGAAAATTTCAAATTATCTACTTGATTGATTGAAATTGTAAACGTGCAAATTGAATCACGAATCAACTGTTAGTGCACAAATAGTCAACTCAATTTGGTCTCAGTTCGGCTCGAATGGGCTGGTTCRCCGAGTTTAACATTTTTCTCCTCCAATTGCTATATATTTTTACTTTCAAGTTACAAAATGATAAGTTTGTCTTCCAATGACTAGTTCCTATTTTTCCCCATAAATATCTGCTAAAACACTTAAAATGACACAAAAATCCATCACAACTCTCTCAATCTCTTTAGCTCTCTCGAACTCTCTCTTAAATTCTCTCACAAAAATCTCAAATTTTTGAAATATTCTTGTTTGAAGTGTTGATCAAATGAGGAGAAAACCAAGAAAATTGCTATTGGTGATCAATATCAATTTCAAGTTCAAAGAATTTTTGAAGGGTTTATATTCTACAATTAGTTAATTTTTCTCCAACTCTCTTATTTGTTTATCTTGTTTAAAATTAGAATTATTGTTCTTGAAATTTGAAAGTTGATACTAGTTTAAGTTTTCTTGATTATTAGTTTAGTTTTATACAATTAAAATTAGTACTATACAAGGACGTATCTTGCACGTTATTTTGAACCTAATATATAGTATTTATTCGTTACATAGCATTCTTTCATTATATATTTAAGGAAGTTTGACCTTTCTATTACTTCAATTTTTTACGATTCTATACCATTTACAATGTGATAATATCATAAATATGGAGGTTAGTTGGTATTTAGTGCACTTCACATTKTTTGCTCACAATGAGCTATGGATCATATCGAAAAATCTCATATTAATAGCAATACTTATGATATAGTAATCATCACAGGATCATTTGCCCAATTCCAGTTGATTTTCAAGTACTCAGCAACAGCCTTCAGTCACCTCAAAATGTCCACTAAGCATTTGATGTCTAAAATCCAATTATTCCCTGCTTAATATAATTCTTTATGCTTCAATTGATCAGTACTCACATGATGAAATTTTAGGTTTCTGTAGAATTTTAGAAATATTAAACATATGAAATACTTTTAACTTAATTTGTTAAATTAATTCATAGAAGTTTTGAAAACATTGAATATATGATGTGAAATATTTTGAACTTAATTTTATAAATTAATTCATAGAATTTAGAAATATTAAATATATGAAATATTTTTAAACTTTAGTATTTGCTAAATCAATTTATAAAATTTTAGAAACATTGGACGTATGAAATACTTTGAATCTAATTTGCTAAATTAATTTATAGAATTTTATAAACATTGAATATATAAAATACTTTATTATTCATTTTTCAATGTACTTAAAATTGCATCTGGTATCCTTTTAGATACTCAAATTGTTGGAAATATTGAAATAGGCTAGGGGATAAAGTTGTGCAAAGAATGAATTTCATATGTTGTGATATTTTGATATAGTATATATTAGTTCTTGTTTCTTGTTGTTGATATTCTAGTTTTTTTTGTCTTCACAAAATTCTTTTTTTCAATTCTTAATGGTTGATATACTGCTAGTTTATAAATGGATTTCATTTCCCATGGCTATGCTAGTAACAATACCATAGATGAATTTGATGTTAATGAAAATGTAAATGTTGGAAATGATGATCAAGAACAACGTATTGATGATGCAACCAATTTAGGTAGTTTTGAATCTACACTCGATAAATCTTCCATCCAAGATAGTAAATCTAAGCAAAGAATGGCTCTATGTTGGAAATTCTTGAGAAAGATGAGGAGAGAAATAAGGCTACTTAKAAACTTTGTGGGTAGGAGTACAATCATAAGAGAGGGGGTGGGACTACTACAATAGTTAGACATTAGTTAGGAACTATAAAAAAAGATCTAAAAATAGTCTAACACAACAACAAATTCAAACTAATAGTATACACTAAGTGGAAACTAAACTTGAAACCATGAGAAATAAGACTAGAAATGGCAAGATCTGTAGTAACCATTAATGTGCCTTTAGGGATGTGTAAGTGTCCACCTTTTCTGAAATTAGTAAATGATTGTTTTATACATTTACATAAAAGAATACCTCATAATATACTTATAAGAGACATTTTTAATGCTTATAATGATATGTATTGCTACTTTTGATTGTAGAAATAGTTATTTCTATCTTACTTGTTAAAGTTTGAAAGGATTAAAGGAATAATTCCTTTTATGTATTACTTGTCATTGGATTGATCATGATTGGAATATACAAAAAGGAATTTGAGTTTCAAAGAGTTTGAATTCCCTCATAATCCAAGTAATATTGATAGATTAATAATTTCTACTTACCGTGATTATAGAATTTTAAAGAAAATTATGTGTATATCATTTGATAATGTTAGAAATAATGATATTTCGGTTCATATTCTAAAAAATAATATGCATGCTACTTTAGATGGTCAATTGTTTCATAATAAATGTGCTTGTAATCATAAAATCAACTAATAGAATTTTGTATCATAATGGAATTGAAACAAAAGTAAGTCTTGTCAAGTAAATCAATTTTCCCGCCACCCTTTAGTACTTCTCTCGATCTACTTTATCTTCACCATCCATTTGTTCAATCTTGTGATTAAGTTCAACGGGGACATCCACTGGTTTAATTCCATTATACCAAGTTATTTAAATAAATTCAAAGGATATTTCCTCCGAATTATCATAATCCTTTTCTTAGTTCTCGCCACCTCCATCCTAAGGAAATATCTCAATTTACCAAGGTCTTTTATTTCAAATTCGGTAGCTAAGAATTCCTTCAATCTATAGATTTCTTCATCATCACTCCCACTAATTATTAACCGCAACTCCCTCTCCACGAGAGTGTCAATAGAACATAGTATGATCCTCTTGTACTTGGATGTATCCGAATTTTCGAATAGCCTTTGAGAAATAATAAAACCAAGCCCCTGGAGATTGCTTTAATCTATAGAGTGACTTAGCAACCGACATACCTTAATTTGCCCATAAGAATTTTCTCTCAATATGGTGGCAACTATATATACACCTCTTCTTTGAGATCACCATTTAGGAAGGCATTTTTTACATTCATTTGATGTTCTGGACAATCCCTCATAACAGCTATTGACAGCAAAACTTTCATTGTGTTCATCTTCGCTACGGGTGTGAAAGTCTCAAGGAAGTCAATGACGTATGTTTGAGTGTATCCCTTGGCAACTAGGCGTGGCTTTGTATCTTTCCAYGGTTGCATAAGCCTTGTGTTTAATTATGAACACCCATTTGCACCTTACTGGTTTTACTCCATTAGGAGACGCAATTATCATCCATGTCTATTTTTCTCCAATGCTCTCATTTCTTCAAGTTCAACCTTCTTCCTCTCACATCATTCATAGCTTCAACAATGCTCCCTAGCACAGTACTTTTTTCAAGGTTAGATAAATATATTTGATAAGCTGGTGACAATAAGTGATATGAAACAAACCTATCTATAGGATATTTAGTGCATGAGAGGACTCTTTTCCTCAAGGTAATGGGCAATTTTTCATTTAGAACCCTTGAATGAGATTCTATATTATGCTTGTTTACTTCATGTATCGAACTGTCTTGTGGTAAGACTCCAGTACATTATTGTATACCAGCCCCCCTCTTTTCATCGAATGTAAGATCTAGATTTTGTCCTGGTCTCAAGGCAGTGTTAGTGTCCACAGGCAGGTCACTTTTTTGCTGACGCCGCTGCTTTCTTAGTAAATAYGAAGTTTTCTTTTGCTAACGCCGCTGCTTTCTTAGTAAATACGAAGTTTTGAGCCTTTAACTTATGGTTCTCTATCTACTTCAAAGTTTAGTAATGGCAGTGGACTAGARTTTTCTAACACAAATGGCTGATCTGAAATAGGATTTAGATTATGACACGAGGAGTTGATAGGACTGGAGGACACAACTAGTTGGACTGGATGTATATCCAAAAAATGAGCTTCATCTAAATTCTCTCATTGACAGGAATTTTTGGGGAAATAGGACTRCTTCTCAAAGCATGTAACATTATAATTGACATATATATATTTAATTTATGATCGGATTTTGGGTCAGATAATAACCAAGGAAAATAGTTCGATCGACTCTAGGATCAAACTTGTTTCGATTTTTGGCATAAACATAGATAAAGGCATGACAACCAAAACCTTTAAGTGGAATAGAATAGATCATACGTGACATGAGGAATGTCTTGTTGAAGACACTCAATGGTGTTTGAAATCTTTAAGACCTTAGATGGCATATGGTTGATAACGAGTGCAATAATAAGAATGGATTCCCCCCAAAACCGTTTTGGTAAATGTGTAATGAATATAAGTGTCCTAGCAACCTCTAATAAATTGTGATTTTTCCTTTTCACAGTTTTATTTTGCTGTGGGGGTGTTAACACATGATAACTGATGAAGAATTTCTTTTTCATGGAAGAGTAACCCTAAAAGAGTAGAGAAGTATTCCTTCCCATTGTTGATACGAATCATTTTTGTTTTCTAATCATAGAATAAAATTGCTCGAAAATTGAACTTACTTCAGAGGTAAATCTAAGTAATATAGAATGATCATCTATAAATGTGATAAACCAATGAGTATTTGATMAGTCAGGAATTTTAGATGAGCCCCATACGTCACTACGAATAAGAGTAAAAGGAAATGAACTTTTATAAGGTTTAGGACGAATGACAAAACGTTTGTGCTTAGCCAACACACACACTTCACATTGAGAATTAAAAATCTTTTTATTCTTAAACAACAAGGGAGGCAATTTTATAGATAAGGGAGACTAGATGACCTAAATGTTGATGCCACAACTTGATTTCATATAACAAAGAAGGAACTTTATTTAAGCTAGAACTTGTTCCTCTTGAACAGTGACATCCTCAAAATAGCAGAGCCAACCAACTTTTCTAGCACAACCAATCATCTTCCCTGAACCTAGATCCTGAAATTCACAGTGAGTGGGGAAACAATTAGCAAAACAATGGTAGTCCTTTGTGAATCTACTAATCGTAGCTAATTGCAGGATAAATTGGAAAATATAATACAGAGGATAAATGGAGATGTTGAGACAGAGGTATAATTCATTTTCAAGCAACCAGGGACAATCAACTATATGAAATATGTACTTTTTGATGATGAGAAGCTTGAAAGTAAAATGTAAACAAAGCAAATTGTTGGGTCATGTGGTCAAATACATCGAGACTATAATCCAAGGGWTATTACCTTCTAAAGTATCYGTGCAAACAGAGGACTCAGTAATTGGAGATGGAGATGGTTTATTGATAAGTTGATGGAGCCATTCAAATTGCTCCTTAGAGAAAGGAACATGAGCAGATTGAATTTTGTATATAACAATGTAATTTTGACCCTTACCAGTAGCAGTGTTCCTATTGAATCTTTTTTCTGATTGGGACCACCGAATGGGAGATTAGCTGGTTTATCGTGTAACAAAAGATTAGCTACCATTTAACAACCAGCATGTATCCTTTGTGTGTCCTGGCCTATGGCAATGCTCACACTAGAGCCTTCTGTCAATCTGCTGTGTAGTAGGCTTGGATGAATTTCTAGCAAGGGTGGTGCCAACAGGCACAACAATAAGAGCCAACTTCTCAACATTAAGTTCATATCGTGGTCTAGTGATGACTTATTTAGGGCACTTCTCCCTACGAATATAAGAAAATACCTCCAAAATAAACAGACTTGGTCCCAACACACATTCTCAAGCAGATTCAAAATCTAAATTAAGTCCTCCAAAATAAATAGACTCGGTCCTTCTCCACTAGTTTCTGGAACTGAGCTGCACCATTGGTGCACTCCCATTCAACAACATAGAACTGATCAAGCTTTTGCCATAAAGTTTTCAGTTGATTGAAATGTGGAGTAACATCTGGTTTCCTTGAAGGACATCCTTCAAATTCATCTTCACAGCAAAGGCTTAGGTAGCATTGCCTTAGTTTGAATAAGTAGCAACAATTGACTCCTACATTTCCTTAGCTATTGCGGGAAAGAAATAGACCTAACCAATCTCAGGCTCCATGATTCTTACTGATTAATCTCTGTGTTACTTTTTTAATACAGAAGTAGCACAAGGATTTATAGACCTACAACTATTAGTTAGCTATCTACCTAAAAGAGCTATCCGCTAAGCTAAACTTAGAGATATGCAATACCTTGAACTCTATCCCTATCCCTAGTTCAAAATTCGAATCTTTCTACAATTATTTTAGAATTATGTTATCTTTTGCTAATTTCAAGTTATCTTAAAAGTTTAATATGACATTTTGTGCCACTTAAGGACTATACGATTAGTAGCTATTAATTGTATATTGTTCTCCATACAAATTTTTTTCTTTTATTTATTTTTGTTTTCATGTTTAAAGTTGGCCCTCTAGTTATTGATCATAATCAAATACATCAAGCAACATGAGCACACGCGCTATTTTGTACTTCTAATTGCTTTTCTCATAAACCATTCTCCTCTCAGTTACGGTGTCTTGCCGACTTCTAGATTCATGGATGGCCAAACAAGGTAGGGGATTTAACAAAATGCATACATCAAGCTAATTCTCCACGCCATAAAGCATAAAACATCATACCTCAATGGTATCCTTCTTGGTCGTCTTCTAGGAGATGGCATTCTCAACTYCGTTCCCCTGTTTCACTCTCAGATCAGACTTCTCCCTTCCCTCATTGCCCTTATTATGGTCAATGGTAGCTCCTTAACTTGTATCCATACTCATAAGTCCTGCATCTTTGCAATTTTTTTTTCTCTAAGGTTTAATTTGAAATTTGGTTTCAGATAGAAGAGTACTACACTAACAAAAGGCTAAGCATTGTGGGTAATTTTCATGCCAATGAAAGATTCAATGATTTTGGGCTGAGCAATGTGGCGAAGAATATTTATACAAACACCGAGGAGCAAAGAGAAATAGAAAATAGATAGTGTGCTTGTGTTGCTTGGTGTATTTGATTATGATCGACACCTAGAGGGCCAACTTGAAACATGAAAAATACTTTGAAGGCATCACAAGTAATTTAGAAAACATGAGGGGCCTTATTGTAGTTTAAATAAATTTGGAAAGATGTAATTGTTTAATTAATTATAAATATAATGTTGTCTACTTGTACATTATAGGTGATAATATTTTATCTAATTTGGATCTAGCATTATAAATTATAGCTAAATCGTTTATAATTGTAACTCTAAGTGTATAAAAATTTATAATGATTTTACTATTTTCGCCTTGCACGTCGCCATTTTTTGTCAATAATAACTACAAAATTAATATCAAAATAAAATTTAGATGATATATAAGTGAATTACGATGATAATTTAATGAAATAATTACCTTTAAATACGAATTTTGTTATAAGACATAATAACGTTACAAGTTTCATTGGTGTGCTATGAATATAGAAATCACTGTTTTCTTAACGATGGAAGTTCTATGCAAAAGGTGGAATCAAATATTATTTATTCATTTTAAATTGGGTGTACATCAAAGGACTGAATCCACTATTACTCGTGGAGAATCAACATCACAATAGAAGATACAATAATAGATAATAATCGATATRGATCAACAAGGTTAATCATAGCCATTTTGGAGTGGATATTGCATACCAGATGTTAGGACGTCATCTCACTGGTGATGGTCTATTTGATGCCCGATGTAGATTACGATGAAAATGAAAACGAGTTAGATGTCCAAAAGACAGCATAAYTAAGGTTTGTTCACAATTAAAGTCTGTCTGCAGTGATGGGAGAAGATGAAATTAGGATCTCTTTATGACAAAAYTGTATCAATCCAATACYCTTTGGAAGGAAATTAGGCACTAGAACAAARCCCCATATCCCTAGTTTCATAGCTTCAGACGGCATGCCATTCTTAGTTTCCTATAAAAAGTTATGGTAAGTTTTGTAACATGTAACTAGCTATTGGAATGCAGCAAGAATAATTTGTAGTATGTAACTTGGCTCCTCAATTGAACCTCAAGGTGTCTAGTTTCTAGTGCCACGTACATTGTTTATTTTGGGTCTCCTATAGAATTCTACGTGTACTCTACTAAGATGAGATAGGTCTATTTAATTGTTGTTAAAACTTTGCCTAGTTTTACTAAGTGAACAGCTTTGCAAATGATTCAAAGTTGTTATGTATCTTATCTGCCATCTTGTGTTTTCGTTAGAGTACCTGTTCATGTTTAATAACTATTGGTGCATTGTTATTTAAACAGTAGGTAACAAGCCATATTAGTTAGCAACTTGTGAGCCCTTTGCTTGAAGGACTAGATGAGTTGCAAAACTCTATCAAATAGTTGAAAATACTTTAAAGCGCAAACAGTTCACACGTATATCTTTTAGATGGATTTCCATGCACAGTGACCATGTTTGTGTTAATATGATTTAATGAAATGTGTGAAAATCTTGTTCTAACTGAGAAGGAGATGTAACTTATATTGGCGGACTGGCTAAATGTTGTCTATATTTGAAGTATGGCARCCATTTAGATCCGTCAAAGTAATGTGACATCAAGGTAAGGGGGAAGAAGGAGATTGCGAACGAGGGATTAATGTTGCTAAAAAACTGAAGCACTTCAGAGAAATCCCATACGGTTTGAGCAGTGCATGAAGTCTTTATAAGTCTGACTTGGTTGCTGTACTGGCTGAATTTTGTAGGCAAGACAAGACCTTGTCTTTCTATCTTTGAAGGTTAGCCTTGATTTCCCTTTTATGTATTGTCTTGTAAGATCATCTATATGCTATTTCTCAGTCTGATCCTATTCTCATCTCATTTCCTGATTTACTCTTTCTTTGCTAACATGATGCARGAAAAAGCAAAAACTTTAAAGAAATCTTCTATGTCTATTTTGTTTACCTCTAAATTTGTAATATTTGTCTAATAACTATATTGCATGTAAAGTATAATATAGTAATTTGATTCTGTGTTCATAAAGCATGGAAATCTAGAATTATGAGTCTGCAYTAGTTTTACCCAAACTCAAAGGACAAGCCCTACATAAAGTTGGGCTTCAAATGTTATCTTGGACGGCTTTTATGCTCTATTGCCTCTGTGTTGTCTAACTTTTCTATTCTCTGTACCTTTACATTCTCTGATATAGTATAGGGAGAAGGACCTCTGTGTTGGTTATCTTGGTGTTTGGTTAGATTTTAACTAGGATTTGCCTATATAGGCTCTTTGTGTTGATATTTTTGTATCGGATTATGTTATATTTTGAATAAAATTATAGCTTCATTTTTTCTCTAAAAAATATAGATAAAGATATAAATTAATAATTTATCCCTTTTCCTTGTTAATTCCAAACATAATAAACATTGAATCAACTTTTTTATGTCAGCAGCATCAATCTCAAGCTCATCCTCCTTGCTTGGAGTTCTCATCTCAATAGATCAGGGATTACTTCCACAGATTTATTACACATTCTTTAATCCAAGCATTCAAAAGAATCACATACTTAAACCCTTCAAGAAACACAAAACAATGAGAATTTTAGATTCTTACATGTTAAGGTTGGGGCGGGACGAGAGCAGTAGTCGCTTTTAAACATTTTTTTTCAAAATCATACATAGGGTTAATATTTTTTAAAAATTTATATAGAAATTTTATCTAAAAAGTATTATTCCGTTCCTCATATCTTGATCATCTACTTTCGCTCCTTCAAAATAAAGTTTCTTGATTCTATTCGTACCTTGCCTTACTTGCTCCATAGCACCAGTGGCAAATGCCCTCAAAAGAAAATTGTCACATGATAGATGTAATTGCTTCGAACATTTGTGATGAAGTGATAAAAGCACCCTTTAAATTGTCGCTTGATAGGCATATGATAGATGGAATAGCGCCTAAAACGAAGAAATGAGAGATGGACAAATTTGGTCTTTTTAATAKTTTGAATGCAAAATATTTCACTTTATTAATTAGAGGATCTAAAGAGCTACTTTTTTACCTGCAAATATAATTTTGACCTCCTCTTCTCCTTGATGTTTCTCCCTGCCTCAGCATTTTTTGGACCAAGAACCAAATCTATTCTCAATATATATTTTCAAAAAATAACTTCGTATCTTTTTTCCAATTTAATTAAATTATCCGATTACAAAGTAAGAAATGACRTTTGTGCCCCTACTCTTTTGCACATTGCACTTATAAGTTTGAGATGTACGCATTTTAGATCCTCTGACAAAACCATCCTCTCTAATTTTCTGCCTTTTCTTTTTTTTTTTTGGTCCTTTTATCACAAGAGGAAATCATAAATCCAGAGAAAGCAAAAATCAACTAACAGCTAGAGATGATGATAATTAGAATGAGATTGCTAAATGCAACATCTTAATTATTAAATATTGCATAAAAAATATTCTTAATGTCCCTATCATATTTTAATATATTTTATTTTTATAAATATTTTCCTTCCCTTACATTTTGATAAAAACTATTAGATAAATTTCGATAATAAACATAAAATAAAAAAGGAAAAAGAAAGAAGACCTGTAGGCAAACGGGATGTACTAGCCTAGCCACTGTGAGAGGTAAGCTGCAGTCGCTCATAATTTATTTTTATTTTATTATTAATTTATCAAATTTAATTAGAGATATAAATAAGAAAATGTTATTGACCAAGTTTAAAATTGATAAACTAATTACTTTTATGTAGCTTTTGCTTTGCCTCGGGGTTTTTTTAGAGAGTCGTTTGCAGTTATACTTATGATGAAGCCAAATGATCATACCTTTTTTTTTTTTTTTTTGTCATTTTATCAAATTTAATTAGAAATATACATTAAAAAATACTGTAAAACTAATGTAGGATTAATAAACTAATCATTTTTATTGTAGATCACGAACATTGAATTTGTATAGATAGTAACGTAGAGGATTTTTAATGGAAGTTAAGAGAACTATGTTAGCGTGAGAAAGCAAATTAAATATGATAGGAACAAAAATGTAAAAAATTTAAAAGTAATATATGTTCTTCTATGAAAAAAAAAGAAAAAAATTAACTTCAAATAGAAGAGTTTTAAATCTATTTAAGGAATTTCTTCAGAAAAATGTAGAAGGAAAAGAGACGTACGAGTGATCGTCGAAGTAAGGAGGTCGCCTATTTATTTGGGAGAATGGCCAAACACGGCCAATTGTTCCAATTATACATTTCTACGAATAAATGATTTAATTTTGTTGCTTTTCAATTTTTTCTAACGTGCGTTGATAAAAAATTAGTTATTATGTGATATTTTTTTAATTGCCAAATGTAAAAAGTTTACAAAATAGGAGAAAGAACACTTATATATAAAACAAAATAATCATTTGTAAAAATTAGATTTGTCAACTCATTAACATTTTACGACAAAATAACATTGATAATAACATAATGATCGACCTTGCCTCATCAATGTTGAGTTATAACTCCGCCACGATAAAAAAATCTCACATATTACAATTAATAATAAAAAGTATGACAAAGACATTTACTTTTAAACAATTCATATAATTAAAATCTTCAAAATAAATTAAAAAAGTGAGATATTATTTTCCAGTTTTAAGAAAAGACATATTTACAAAGTTTGTATTTATTTCACATTTTTTTTAAAACAAAATCATTAAATTCAGACAAATCTAAAGGAAATATCCTCTGGTTCATGAAAATAAATAAAAGAAAAAAAATGAGCTCAAAACGGGTAAATATATCTGGAATCTATTTAATCTATATATATAGGTATGTCTGTTCAGACAAATCAATCATYTGCTATTCAACTCCTCTTTCTTCAGTCCTCTCTCTTTCACACATCGTCTCTCAGGTGACTTCCTKGAGAAGATACATATAGCTACCCAAATTCAGCAGAAGCAAGGGCATTGCGAGACCTACGATGAGTTAATGTAGCGGAGGTCGAATGTACTGCGGAAATTACTGATTCCCTGAAGTAAAGCTTGGCTGAATTCGCGGATATCTACTCGCTCTCGTAATCATGGCTTTTCAGAGCAAGAAACTCATCAATGACCCTAACAGTAATGAGCGCTTCCCTCTCCATTTAATTCCTATTTATTTTTTCCTTTGTTTCGTTTATTACTGTTTGATTTATTATGTTTTGGTGAAATTGCGTCTATTATCGGTTAATTGAGTTGACTTTTGGGATTGCCTATGCATGAATCTGAGATTTAGAGGTAAATAGAATGTTGAATTGCATTTTCTCTATAGTTTGCTTGATTTTGTTTCTCCAATTTCATTGACGGCGTAACATTCCCCCCCCCCCCCCCCCCCCCCCTCAAAATCAACTTTTGCTGCTCAGTTTATGAACTTAAACAAAGAAAATGAATAGTTGAAAGCAGCATTGTGTCCCATTTGATGATTGCTACTTTGAAGTGAAATTTAACGCGAAACATGTTGCTGGAACAAGGTTGAATTACCATGCAGAAAGCTACGGCATTATTATGTTGTATCTCCTACCCTAGGAGTTGTACTTCGAGCTAGAATAGCAACTAGACTCCATTTAAACTCACAATCAAACATGGGAAGGGAAAAAGAAGAAAACTAGTGAGAATTGAAAGGAGTTTATGGGGTAAAAGTGAAATTGAGAAGGAGTTTATATTTGTATGGGTGCTAAATTGATTTACTGCTAGTTCTGCTATGGTTCATATGTGTAAAGGAAGTCTACCATGTCAAGAACATGCTATAATTACAAATTGAGAAGTGGCAGTTTAATTTTGTTRCTGAATTGCAGATGTTGTGACGGAGTTTATTGAGGGGCTGGTTGAAACTTATGCTGGGTTACAGTATTTGGATGGTTTCCCAGAGGTAAGTTATTTCCATGGGGAAATAATTTTTTTAGTTTCCAGCTCTAGTTTTTTTCTGCCAAACATAAACAATTTAGCTTAAAATGCTTCCTAGAGTTTTGTTGTGACCTTTTATTTGGATAAATAAAATTGTAGATTAAGGTTGTTTTACGCGCTGATGTTTCTGCTTCAACATTTGACAAAGTTGCAGTAATATCTGGTAAGTGATTGGTTCTACTGCTTAGCAATCCAGATAAAGTTTTGTCTGGACAGGACAAAGGTTCTGTTGCCCTTTCCTCTTGTTGCTCTTTTGCTGTTTAATGGTACTTGTACTTTACTACTGGAGGACATTGTGTAATGGTGCATTCAAGATGTGAAGCAGAAATGTTCAACGTGGACTTACTTTAATTACTATCATGATTTCACCCGTTTATAGTCATATTGGGGGTTTCTCTTCCCTTTTAACTTTTAACCTGTGGAAGGAGATCATATTAACGAATGTTTTATCGTCTTTCACCTGCTCTTTTTCAAAACTATTCCAGCTCTTTATCAGGACCTTTTGTCTAATTTATCATATAAGACTTCTATCAACAAGAAACTCTTAGCTGACCCGAAAATACAGCCAATAAAGGATCCTGGTTTTCTGGATCAAATTTTGAATCAAACTTTAACTATTGCAACTTATTTGGGCTTTCAAATGTTGTCAATTTCATGATATAGGAGGTGGAAGCGGCCATGAACCTACTCATGCAGGATTTGTTGGAGAAGGAATGCTGACAGCAGCAATTTGTGGGGATGTTTTTGCTTCTCCACCTGTTAACTCTATTTTAGCTGTACGAATGACTCCTATTTTAATTGAAAAAAGAAACTCCCTTGTTATTTATAACCTACATTTCGTTGCATTTTAGGGTATCCGAGCTGTGACTGGTCCAATGGGATGCCTCCTCATTGTAAAGGTATCTTAGCTCTTAAGAATATCTACCATTAGAAAGGGTCATGTTAATTGGAGCCTACTTTAATTGTTGCCATCGTAGTTAAATAAGCAAAAGAGGATATTGTTTTTTGAGAAAGACTGGGATAGGAGTTTCATACTATCTTTTCCTCACGAGTCTAAATGCAAGAATTGTTTGCATGTTAAATTGTTTGAATTATGAGATGTGAGTGACACAGAATTTCCTCATTTTCTATTAATACTGGTGCTGACAGAACTACACTGGTGACCGGTTGAATTTTGGTTTAGCTGCTGAGCAAGCAAAATCTGAAGGCTACAAAGTAGAGGTGTGCAATCACGTGATTTTCGCCATTTGCATTTGCTCATTTTTGGGAAAGGTTAAAATGGGGTATATAAATTCTTTACATAAACCAGTACTCATGAATTTATCTTCTGTCTGCAGATGGTAATTGTTGGTGATGACTGTGCTTTGCCACCTCCCAGAGGCATAGCTGGACGWAGAGGTTTGGCCGGGACCGTATTTGTTCATAAGGTATGATCTCATTGTTCACTTCGTCTTTCTTGTATGATGACATTTGGGCTTTATAGTGACTCATTATGTAGTTTRTTTTTAAATAGTTTGTTTCTCCATTTTACCGTCCTCTGCCTTTCTGTATTTTAAGCATGGAACTGGAAGATAAATATTATTGTTTGAATACTTCATCACATCTTTCTGTTGTGTTCTTTCTTTCGGTTTTTGTGGTGTTGTACAAAGAAGTTCATCTATTCTATGAATAGTTATGGTCACAGATAAATGCTTAGAAGATCTTGTAATTGAAACTCAGAGCAAACCTGATCAAAGTGATTCTTCAAAAATATATTATTCACTTCTCTGTTGCTGAACTACTTCTTAACATAAGCACACATGGAAAAATATTGAAAACTTGAATTTTCCTTCCCCAGGATATTGTTGAGGTTCCCTCTGTATTTGAAGAAAGCATTTACCTACTCCCAATAATTATCTTGTATTTCTTTGTCAATTCATTCTTTGGGTCTTCTATTAATTTTCAAACAGTGTTTGTGATGAAAATGATTGCTTTTGCAGAAATTGCTATCTTTAATAGGCAATTGACTAATTATCTTTCTTTTAAGATATGAGGAGGACAAGGGGAGCCTTCTTTTTTTCTCCCCAAGTGGTTTTAAGCTATATGGGGTCCAAACCATGTTGCTTGGAAAACATAAGAATGTTGTTTTGGATGCCAAACACAATTTTTTTTAAAAAAAGAATATTCCTTTTTCTGCACAAAGCAGTCCTGCTGTTCCAAGATACAAACTTCTATTCCGCAAGAAATCCACAATGTTGTCCATGTAGACTCAAATTGAACAGCAATGGAGCTCTACCACTCTGATTGATATTAACGCTGGTTTATGCTTTTCCTTACTATTAGAAGATGTGATATGGTCCTGTATTGACGATTTCAAGATCAAGAAAGAACAAGTTATTAGAATGGCATGGGTCATGAGTCTACTATAGGTGTTTCTTTTCAGTTTCTTAAATAAACAAGTCCCAGGGGAAAAAAGTTACTAATTCTACGTTTATTCATTTGGATTGGATTTCTGGTGCAATACCCGAAGCTTTTTTTCTGGTGTTCCTACTTACAGTAATAAAATAATGTGCACAATAGCTTCAATGCTTCATTGATTTRAATTTCTTCTGTGATTGAAAAATCTAGGACACCGTGTCTTTCTAAAACTAGTTAGGCTGCTTATCTAGGTAACTCTGAACTTCTGCTAGGAGAAGAAATTATTTATCTGTTGAAGTTTATTTTCCAATAATTTGCTATAGTGTATCTTTATCGAAATTATTTGCTTTCCTAAATGCAGGTTGCTGGAGCTGCAGCAGCATGTGGCCTTCCTCTTACTGATGTTGCTGCAGAAGCAAAACGTGCATCTGAAATGGTTGGCACAATGGGTGTTGCATTGTCTGTTTGCACTTTGCCTGGTCAAGTAACATCAGATCGTTTAGGCCCTGGGAGGATGGAGCTTGGTCTTGGAATTGTGAGTTGTATATTGTATATGACTTTGTTTACTASTAATTGAAATGCATTTTATCCCCTGCATTTTTTATTCTGTGGAAGAAGTTTTGGAAATCATACTTGATATTCTAATCATCTCATCATGAAGTGATTAGTGTAACCTTTAATCAGTTAATTTAGGTTCKTAGTCATTGCTTTCAAGGAAATCATCCGTTGTGCTTTTTGGGATCTAATCTGAGTTCAGTCTAAACTGCTATTATCTTTGTAACCTGTTATTTATTTCTAGATTGTTWAGATTAGGAAACTGACAATAGTGATTGAGTAGGACTTGATTCTACTTTCCTATTATGATTTGGTTTGTGTTAGAGTTTGATTAGGACTCGGTATTAGCAGTTATTGTATTTGATTAGGATCTGGTTTGATAGTTTTGGTAGTGTAGGCACTTCGGTTGGGTACTTTGTAAGACATTACATTATTATATTATGATCTTTCAATAAAACCTTAATCTTCCTTTTCTCTAGTGTATTATCTATTATCTCTCTTAGATTATTATTGTAACATAGATAAACATATAATAACTATAAATGACCTTACCAAATATATTGGCATGTTCAACATTTGGAATCAAGGTGGATAATTCAAATCTTGTCTTGCCAACCATGTTAACTTGACTAGGTCTTATTGTTGCTGGAAGAGCATTTGGATGTTCAATCTTTTCTCTTGGCTTCTRACATGATGTGCTTTTATTCCATATTCATTCAATTGGTTTGCTAGTTTAATCAAACACAATAAGCAAATCCACTGATGAAATTACATTCTTTGCATTCCCTGTGTCTGTTTATACAAGTACAAAAGGTTGTGCATCAAATAAGCATTCTGAAATTTTATTATCACCAGGTTTGCTGACAGCCTAAAATACAAACTTTCTGCAATATGACTGATATTTTTAATTTTTCGTAAATTAAAAAAATTAAAAGTGAGCATGTTTCAGCTGGCTTGGTTAACATGAACCCATAATTATGTTGAAGCTCAACTTGCTAGAACATATGATTGTTAACAAACTCATAGGTTATCTGATATGAGTTTCAAATGTGGTAACGTCTCTGAGAAGCACCATTTATTTCGTGGAGGGTTTATACATGGAAATCAATTTGTATTGGAATGAATTTTAGATAACTTTGGTTGATAACATTTTGAAATTTCTGTCAAAAATTAAATTTGTTTGGTTTCATGTTGAAGTTTCCTTTTRTTGTAAGCGAGACCTATCAACCCAAGTAAATGATTAAATGACTAGTATTTTTGAAGGGTGGGCGGTAACGGTACCAAGAGCTGTAATATGAGATATTGAAGTGTTCATAGTGCTTTTGTTCAAAGTTATAAGATTTAGTATTGCTATAGCTAATATTCTAATTGTTTCCTTCAGCATGGTGAACCAGGTGCTGCTGTAGCTGATCTTGAGCCTGTAGATGTGGTTGTCTCTCATGTTCTGAAGCAGATATTGTCACCGGTAGGTTATATTTTATCAAATTTAACTTYGACACTACAGTATGTAATGCTACAGAAAGAGATCTGCTATGATGCAACATATTAAGTGCATACCATATTGTATTATCATTTGCTATTTCATTTATATGTTCCAATCTTAGAAACAATTGAAAATATGATTTTGTAGATTTCCTGACATATTACCATAAGTGAAAGATACTCTTGATAAATAAAGGTAAGAAAACCTGGATTCGTTCTATGAAAATGAATTTGAAATACAATTTTAGATTTTTTATTGCCTTTSTGGAAATCCAAGTGTGAAGAAAATTGGACTAATCAACTGAACTACGTGCAATGTGAGCTTTTTACCTAATCAAGGTAGCTTTTGTTTGGAAGGGAGATGAATCATACTCTAGATCGTTGCCTGGTAACAGGTGTTTCTTTCCAATTAAGTTACCATTTGATATTTATCATTTGGGATTTGAGGATCATGTTTCAAATAGAACGAGAAGTCTTGACCCTGCATATGAAAGATTGTAGACCSAGATGTACTTCAAAATATTACAACATATCTGCTTATTGCATAGATGAAAGTTAGCATATAGATACTTATTTGACATGTATTGGATCTTTSAGTGTATTAAGCAAAGATCAAGGAGATCTTGAATTTGAAAACTGCCAATTAAAACATTTGGTGCCGAGGATAAAACCATGGATGGATGTAGAACTTATTATTCATAAAATCTCGTAACCTTAAGTTTAAAAGCAGAAGAAAATCTAAACTGGAATAGAGTTGTAGATAATTTAGGGTAAAAAGTGCCGGTAACCTTTTAACTTTCCCAGATTTTGGTTTTTGCTCTCCGGTGTTGAATCGTCTGGTTTATGTCCTCCAGCTRTGAGAACATATCAAATTTTGCTATTCTGTCTTAAACCCTAGAAGGTAGTCATTTGACTATTTTGGGGATCATTTTGGTCTTTTTCCTTTTCTCCTTCCTCAGATATTTTCTCCATTTCATTGCCAAAATTGTGGCAGCCTTCACTTACCCACCTGAAACCACCTTTCTGCTGCCAACTGCCTTAAGCCCTCACTCCCTCTTCTCCTCCACAAAGTTGAGAAGGAAAAAGAAAATTCCTAATTATAAAGAATTACACAGGCCTCATCAGAGGAGGTGGGGGCAATAGAGATTGCTGTTGCTGACTCTCAGGATGCTTTGGCAAAGCGGCCATGGAAGATGGTGCTGATGAACCACTACTATTCCTTGAAAAATAAAGCTGCCTTGCTATCTTCTTCACCAGAAAATCAGTCGGTATTGGATCTCCAATTGAGACTTGGAATGTTAGTCTAGAAAGAAAGACTTCATCCAATTCACCTCAATCAACAAACCGATCTCTAGGAGAAAATTTGTGTATACAAGAGCAGACAAAGGGTGAGGGGGGGGGGGGGGGGAGAGAGAGAAGGGATCTTGAAGAAGAGGGGGGAAAAATAAGCTTTTGCCTCAGTAGTTTTGTCCCGCCTTGTTTTGAATCATCGTATGTTTTTTATCATATATTTTCTTCTTCTTATCAATTTCCCTCAGTTGTGGTTTTTCATTTTTGGCCCCTTTAGCACTTGCCAATAATTCTTGGCTTTAACCCTGGATGAAGTGTTACAAACTAAATTTCTTCAACTTTGAGGAATCGGTGTGAATGAGATTAAGAAATTAGACCAGTTAGAGAATAATATTCTGCAATATTACAGTTCGCATACCGGAGAACGAACTATGCAAAAGAATATGATGTGTGGCATAAGAAGATATTTAAGGTTTTCTTTCAGTCATTTGTTATTATAGGAAATTGGATTAATTTGAGAAATAGATGAAAAAAGGTAACAAGATCCTGCATTTGATGACAAGCATTAAAAGAATGATTTAATGGATGATTGATTGCAAATGTTCTGATAAATAGATGGGAAACTATGACCGTGTCTATTACTTGTACAGTTTATATTGCACTTTCTGCTTGAAACATTTTTCTCACTTCAATATCAATGCAGTTTTTGTCAGTTAACTTTGCATGTCCTGAGTAAATTCCATATCRGGAACTTCTCTTATTTGGTCTTGAAGAAAAGTTAACGTGGTATTGAGTAATCCTTCCCTTTCTCTGTCAGCTCTATGTTCTTTTCTTACTGAAAGGATTAATCATTTCTGTTGTTACATCTATTATTTGAGAGCAGATTTTCCACTTTCTTCCATTGCCATTGCAGGAGACCAACTATGTTCCTATTACACGTGGAAGTAGAGTGGTACTCATGATCAATGGGTAAGACAAAACTTCTTACTCTGGCTCTAATTATGTACTTCTATTTGCTTATTTAACCGGTGATTAAGAACCGCTTGTATATCTTCTAAAACCTCAAAAGTACAGCATTATATGTGTTCCTTGAATCTTAATATTCACTTTCCCTCTTTGCCCTGGAAAAGATCGCATTTTCTGTAGCTTTACCTCATAGTTGCCCCGTCATACTCCTATCCAAGTCTTAGAAGAGTTAGTGCTGTAAATCTAATCACAATATGTTTAGAGGCTAGGCTAACGGTCTCCACAGTGACGGAAGCAGAAGGGTGGATTCAAAGGACGCTAATCTTGGATGTTTCATGGATTAAGCAATTGTGTTTTAAGCATCATTGAAGTTTGTCATCACATGCAAACATATGTTAGACTAGTAGCACAGTCTACTATTACCCAGTTTGCTTGTCTCTTGGTGGAAATCAGCATTACTATATTCCTCTTTTGTAATTTAATAAAATTGGTACATATTTCCAACCGTTGTGCTGTTTGATACAATCAACGGTACTTGATGGTTTAGTTCTGTAAATTCTGAAAAGCTAATTTGTCTCTGCATGCTATAAGCACCCAAATACACTGTTGCATCATTTCACTTTTGCAACTTAATTTGGTTTGTCTACCACATAACCTTTTGCTATGGTCATTTTCCATGCCAAAAATGTTTCGTTTTACAGTTTCAGACCTTCAGTAATTCATTAAATCTGTGGTCAGGGATTGGTTCTATCCTGAAGTTGTATTTTCTTTACGTGATGGTACAACTACAGATTAGGAGCTACACCTATGATGGAATTGATGATTGCAGCTGGGAAAGCGGTGCCTAGGTTACAGCTGGAACATGGATTGGCTGTTGATAGAGTATATACAGGGTCCTTCATGACTTCTCTTGACATGGCAGGTTTGTATGTGTTTCTGGTTTCCGTTCTTTACTATTTATGGGTTTCTCGTACCTTCTCTCATCTGTATGTTTGTGTCAGGATTTTCGATATCTGTGATGAAGGCAGATGAAGGAATTTTGAGGCGATTGGATGCACCGACGAAGGCTCCGGCTTGGCCCGTTGGTTCTGAAGGTTAGTGATGTTCCTRTATGATTCATATACATTTCTGATGTGTGGGTTAATCCATATATCTTCATTACACTTCTGTCTCTTCTTTTCTTTTTTTGGTTGGGCAAGCTGCTGTGTTTGGTTTTTTTTGGGGGGGGGGGGGGGGGGGGGTGTTGTTAATCCTGGCTTCTTTATGGAATTATCAAACTAATCATCTCTATTTCTGATTTTACTAAGAAATTAAATTCACTGACAGGTAACCGGCCGCCGGCCAAGATTCCTGTTCCCCTTCCGCCATCACTCTCGACAAAGAGTGATGAGGTATATTGAATTTATTAACTTCGCATTATTGGATCAASTGCTTACTGCCTGTACCTTTCTTAGCATGTCTATTAGGAGCTCATTTTTGGTATGCTTTTACTGGTAGTATAGGGCTGTGAATTTTGTCTAATCTGGGATATGTGGCATTCTTCGGTAAATAATATATTTGAAACCACAACATTTCTGATTATATATCTGCTAGTTGCAAAAAGTTGTCTATGACTGTGGAAAGTACCTTAGGAATGCTTTTGAATWCTATGATTACTGAGACCTTGCATTTTTGCAATTAAGCATAATTTCTTCCTACCTTATAAGGGTTAATGTCCTTGTTGCGGGAAAGCATTTGGTGATTTTTTTTCTTTCTCCTTCTTTGATACRTGATCCATTTATTTTGACAAATTCCATTGTCTACAGGGATTTATTTGCATTTGATAGGGTAGCCAAATTCCTTTCACAATTAAAATATATGATTCAAGCAAAGAGATGCCATTGAGATGAGTGGTATGAAATTAATACTACAATTTATCTGTCTGATATCGAGACCACTTTCGTGTTTTCTTGTACATTAAATCTTCACTAATGGTTGAAGCAAATTTTTTATGTCAATAACTTTGAATAATTATAATGAAACCGCTCCATTTTGGCATTGTAGTTCACTCAAAACTTTTCATTGGTTCTGGGCAAGTTAAGTACTTGGAACTTTTTCATCTTTTAATCTTTCGTTCTTATGCTGAATATTTTCTTCTGCCATATGCTTTCATCAGACGTTAACTCGGCCAGAGAAGCTAAATCCTCAGGGTCATATTCTTGAGGTGGCTATTGAAGCAGCAGCAACAGCAGTTGTCAATCTGCAGGACTCCTTAAATGAATGGGACAGCAAAGTGGGGGATGGTGATTGTGGGTCAACAGTAAGTTCCATAATTATCTGGTTTTCCTTTTTTTCACCCACTCGGTTCTAAGAGACTTTTTTGAATATTTCAGATGTTTAGAGGTGCAACTGCAATTCTTGAAGACATGAAGGAGTAGTAAGTTTTCTTATAGTAGCTTCGTTGCTCCAATGCGTTTCCCTGTGATTCTATATTATGTTTCTGCAAAAAATCTTCAGCTATCAAATGATATTTGATATTTGCTTCCAAGAATATCTTTTCCTTCCTGATCTTGGAGTTGTGAAATCTTTTATTTTTTTTGAATTTTTTTTATATATTCAACACTTATTAACAACATGACACATAGAGTACATAATGAAGGAGGGCACACTCTCCTATTTATGATCAATACAAGGACTGTCCCTGAAACATGAAAATAATGCAAACTCATATAATATGGACTGAGCTAACTGCCAGTTAATATAGAGAGGTAAGAAACTTCATTTCGATACCCAGTATAATAGGAAAAGCACAATTATGAGTTTTCCTTTCTCCACCGGTGGCTTAGGGATGTGGTGTATCGGTACCAAGAAAGATATATCAAATGCTTTTGGTAGTCAATGCTCTCTTTCTTTTTCCTTGTTTCTTCAATGTGAAATGGTGTTTATCTTAGGCCTCCAGATGCTTTCTTTCTCCTAAAGAACATTACATCCTACTGAAAAACTACATCATTCTGAGTCTCCTATATACGTGGCAATTTTCTTACTTTTCCTTGCAAAACCTCTTATGCAAAATTTCTTTTTGATTTCTGGTCAGTTTTTTGCAATTTAAATAACCATTTCCAGAAATCTCCTCCACTAGAATGGATCCTTCCCTTCTACTAATAACTTGTACAGTAGGAAGACTGTGATCTCTTCTGATCCTGATTCATTTTGTAATCTCTTTTGCACATAAATTAAGTCTATTTTCCTTTTTTAATATTTTAATAAATCCTTGACGTCTCTTTTATTTTGTGGAATGAGTTGATCTTCCCCTTCTATTTTGTTCTTCGAAATGATGCAGAGCTTCAGTCAATTTCTGGTAAATATTAGTGGAGTTCTATTCTTACATTGTGACCTTTTAGTCAAATAGCATTTAATTTGCTCCAGTCATAGTTGGAGCATATTAGAGAGATAAAAAAGAGCAAGTAGTTTTTAAAATATTCTAAGTCTTGATCTTCAGATATTTAGGATCTTACAAGGTTTCCAGAATATAGTAATTAAAGAGGAAGCTCAATATAGTTCCAACTTAAGTAGGATGTCCGTTAACACTTGTGGTAATTCAGCTGTCTAGGATTTTTCTGTCCTTAAAAAGTACAAGAAGAAACACAAGGGACCACATATCTTTTTAACAAACATTCGGTGCATAACATCCTAATTTCATAGGGTCTTAAGTTTCCTTGAGAAAGAGTAAAATTAACTCAGGAGTGTCTTTTTTCATTTGATAATCTTGTCATGTCTCCTTGACATGTGAAAATCAACTGATGTCCTCATCTAAATGAACTTGCTTGTCATGTGAGGTATTAATATTGCCTTATGCTAGGACTTCCAGTCTATATGACGCATACAAAGCATGTCTAGGTTCCTAATTTTATACTTAATCTCCAACATTATCCATTGGAAAAAGGTTAACTTCTTTCTGCTAGCTATATCTATAATCAGACTTTAATTTTCTTTCTGTATTTTGTTTCAGTTATCCACTGAATGACCCTGCAGAAACAGTTAATGAAATTGGGGCTTCTATCAGAAAAGTCATGGGAGGAACAAGTGGTATCATGTAAGAACTATTCCCTCCCCTTTTATTCTGTTAATGGTTAAATGTGGACTGTTCATTTGTTTTCTTTTTTTGGGGGTGTCTTTTTCATGATAATTTGTTAGATTTGCTTAACTAATGAGACCACACTTCTGCATTCTGATTGGCAGATATGATATTTTCTGTAAGGCAGCATATGCACATCTGAAAGCAAACAGTGGATCAGTTATAGAGCCCCACCATTGTGAGATGAACTCCTAAATATAATAATTTCAGAAGTTCTATTTGCAGTTCACTCTTTGTTAACAGTGCTTGTGCTTTAGGGGCTGCTGCACTTGATGCTGCTATTACGGCAGTCTGTAAGTATGGGGGTGCAAGTGCAGGCTATCGCACTTTATTGGATGCTTTAATTCCAGCATCAACGGTTCTGAAAGAGGTAATGAGTGATAACTACCATATTCTTGTGATCCTAATTTTGACCTCAAAACTTGCTCACTGCTATTGAACTCCACAGAGATTGGCTGCTGGGGATGATCCTGCGGATGCCTTTGTTCTCTCTGCTGAAGCAGCTCTGGCTGGAGCAGAGACAACGAAACACATGCAAGCTAAGGTGATATTGGTTTTACCCCTTCCCTTTAGATTAAATCTGCCATGCTGTCTCTTATAGAGAACAGCATATAGTACACAGTGCACCCAGTTTCTTGAAACTCCTGATTTTGCATCTCATCTGAAGAAACAAGGATCAAAAGTATTTAATCATTTAACGTTTGTTGGTATTTCACTAATTGAAAGGTTCAAAAGGAGAATGGAAAAGGGAAGAGTGGAACTTAAATATAAAAGAGAACTTAAATATAAAAGATTGGTTCCAGTTTGCTTTGGTGCAAGAATGAAAGAGAGAACCTACATCTGTTGCCAAAAGAAAAGAATGCAAGTAAACGGGGTAAAAGGATATCTTTGAACATGGTATATATTAAAGTGATCACAATATTAAAATGCAATTTGCTAGATGAGGATCACTTCAGAATTTTGACAAGTTTGTGCTCTTAATTTATCTGTTTCTTATTAATTGTTTTTAGTGCTTATCATCCTCACAATCTGAGTTTATGAGAATAGTAGGTAAATAGCAAAAACTTTCATCTTGATTTTGGGCTCCGGTGAAGCCTTTTTGCCTCTCCTTTTTGTCTATTATGCAGCAATATATTTATTTTGCTCCCTCCCCTCTTATTATGGTTTTTTGTGCATTAGAATTAGTGTCAGTTTACATTTTTAGTTTCCAATGTGTATGTATATTGTGAAACAAAACTGCTTGGTTTTGTAGGCGGGTCGTTCAACCTATGTCTCTGCTGAGATTCTCAAGACAGTCCCTGACCCTGGTGCAATGGCTGCAGCTTCATGGTATAGAGCAGCTGCCATAGCTGTAAAGCAGAAGTACCAGCCTTCCTAATCTCAGATTCCTGGCCATTTAACCATTTTTTCTTGCCGGCTTTCCTATTTGGTAACCGAGTAAAATTTTTGTTCATTACTCGCACCGATTTAATCAACTGGCCTTCCGCATATGTTGCCTATGCATATAGCAGTGAGTGGCATTTCAACTCTGTACCCTTTGTTTGACCGTCTAATACAATTAGATATGAAAGAGATGTAGATTTGAAGCATAAAACGAGACCTGTTGTAATAATATTGAAGCTCGATTATTTGCATCCGACGCCATAAATTGGATTTAACGGTGGCAACTGATGTTCATTTCTCATTTCTGCTTTACTTTCTCTTTACCTTTCATCAATACCGTAATGAGTGGGTGTGGATGCTTTCATGAGAAATATATTAGTGTTTAGCAATTTCTTATTATGCACCTTCATTACTTGTTTCCTTACACCTGCCCCTTGAGCTCTTATTGGTTAGAATGGCATTATGATACTGCAGCATGAAGTTATTGGTCAAATTTAGAGAATCAGTAATAGTGTGTACCTCAAATCAGATAGGAAGTATACATATATATAGAGGAGGTTGTCTTTAACTTTYATRTTACGGACGTAGAAARCATATAATACAGTTGGATGAATTCAGGCATTGAATTTTGGATTCATTGAACAAGGCTCTAAAATGTATAATATCCTAATCTTTTTTTATTATTATAAACTTATTKTAACATGACGAAAGGAGGATGGATTGCATAAGAAATTTCTCATCAAAGACCAAATTGTCGGTAGTTTTTTTCCATGGTCATGGACAATGACTTTATTGGAGTATTCTTATTTTGTTGATATTTGTTAACTCATTTAATTTTAAAGATATATATTTCTTTAAAGAAAACTTACTATAGTAATGCTTATGCAACTCAAATGCTATCTCTCGAGTCTTTTAATAGTTATACAGTTTTAATATTTGGGCTATTCTGGATGAGCATTATTAGAAAATGAAAAATACTCAAATGTAATATCTAATTATTAATTTTCTACAACAACCATCAAGGCTTAAATAAATCTTCTTTTTGTTCATAAACATTTTCAAGTGTATCATTTAATTATATCACTATCTAAAAGTCGATATAATTTTGATTTATTTTAAATTCCTTTTTCTAAAATGAATTATATGAAGAAAATTATAAATTAGTACTAATTTTTAATGAAGAAGACAATCCAACGCGGTCTTGGGGAAAGATGGAAATCAAAACAAGAAATGCCCTTACGTTTCAAGATTACTGTGGGACCCGTTATGGTTATCTTAGAATTGTTTTCTGTTAGATCAATAAATATCTAGCTTTGTAACGCGTACACGTCAGCAGAATTTATTAAAATTCCGGCCCCACCGAGAAAGTAAAGCTACAGTACAGATCACGTAAAATTCTCTGTCCAAAAGCATCTCCTCCCCCATTTATCAATCTGCACTGCGCGTTCTTAGGGTTATTTTCTTTCTCTGTACTCTCGGCGTTGAATTGAAGAGAAAAAAGGGGAAAAATGGCGGAGCAGTTGACCGAGGAGCAGATCGCGGAGTTCAAGGAAGCTTTTAGCCTCTTCGACAAGGACGGCGATGGTATTTTAGTTGTATTTTTACTTTTTCCAGTTTTTATTTGCATTTGGTGTACTTTATTTTTTACTTTGGCTTGTGATTTTAGGAGTTTTATTAGGGAAGCAGATCTGGAGTTTCTTTCTCCATCTTTTTAAAATAAATTTTTTAAATTTTTAGAATATGCTAAGATGTGCAGGATGATGCTTGTTTTTTAATTTTCTGGAGGAAGGAGAAATAAGAAATTTTATGCTGTTCGTTTGTGTTATCAGTTACTTGTTTTTGCTTTCTTTTGTATTTTGATGATATTCGATGGTAGTCGAAAATAAGTTTAGATAAACAAGAAGTGACGGAGTTCTTTTTAGCCTTTTATCAGTGTTTAACTTTTGGTATTCGTTTTGTTTTTGGATCTTTTTATSTTCTATAAGTATGAGGTTTGCGGAACTTCCTCCACACTTTGAACTGCACTGATGATCAAGTTCTGCTGATGATGTACTAGCTAGATTTGCTAAATTTATTTATTAAAAAATTCCTCTAAAGAGGCAGCATATATGTCATTTTGCTTCGATTGAAAGGCAGATTAATGGTTACATTTTGATATGGTTCTAATGCAACTTTTCCATCAGAAAAGGAAAGACATCTATGTTGACATTGTTGAGACATCTAGATTATGTACCACAGTATGTTTGGATGCTCTTGGATCTATTAAAAATATCTTGCATTCATGTTTGTCTACCTTCTTTAATTATATACTTTATATGAAGGCTGTATCACTACAAAGGAGCTGGGTACAGTGATGAGATCCTTGGGGCAGAATCCTACTGAAGCTGAACTTCAAGATATGATCAATGAGGTTGATGCTGATCAAAATGGCACCATTGACTTTCCTGAGTTTTTGAATCTCATGGCCCGAAAAATGAAGGTATGTTTGGTTCATGTGGTGTGCAAATTTTTTGTTCAATTCCTGTTTCTATTTGTAATGCTAAGTAAATTAAGCGTAGCTTTCTTTGCAGTTCATGGTTTTGTTGGAGATTGCTTTATCTACATGTCTTCTTGCACACTGTTATTTTGTTATCTTTCTACTGTTCTTTGTACTAGAATTTCATTGGTGGGCTTTTTCTGAGTTGTTTCAAATATATGTGCATRCTTTGTTTATCCAATTGGTACAGCTTTCATTGCCAAATGAATTAATTCTTGAGCCAGTTACGTTGGCATTCCCCCCTTATATGTCTTATTTTTATAATATATCGTTCTCTCATGATGATTAAGCTGTTGACTCTGTTGTGTGTTGAACAGATTTTGTGTTAAACACTAATTGCTGCCTCTAGTGTAGTGTGTTGCCAAAGTACTGCAGGTCCTGCTTGATTCTTTTATACAAACGATGCATTTATTAGGTTTTAAGAGTAAAATTAATTGGTTGGTGTAATTTGCTTGAGATGTAGCTAGAACAATGGCCTGGATGCCTTTCAATAATTTTGCGTTCCTGTAGGAGTTACTGAGCAATTAGTTGCCATTGGACCCCATTTAGTTTTACTGCCATGTTAATGCATGTACGAAAGAGAAGTAAAATTGAAATAAGCTTTCTGTCTTATAGAAGTGATAGATACTCTTGTAACTAGAAATCTTATTCRTTCTATTTATTCATTTACATTTCATTGTTCTGTTATGATAAATATGTGCAGTAAACCTGATTAACAAACAAGCTCAATTTTCTTGTGTATGAAGGATACTGATTCTGAAGAGGAACTTAAAGAAGCTTTCAAGGTCTTTGATAAGGATCAAAATGGCTTTATATCCGCTGCTGAGGTATCTAATTCTCTGTGTTTCYAATAAGTTATTCGGCTTACTTTGTCCTTTAGTTTACCCTGATGAACACGCTATTGAACCTTTCTTGTTCTTTCTATGTGCTTCTAGAAATTCTGTTATTCTCTTCATGTTCACATCTTTTGCCTTTCGAATTTTTTGTAGCTTCGTCATGTAATGACAAACCTTGGAGAGAAATTGACTGATGAAGAAGTTGATGAGATGATCAGAGAAGCAGATGTGGATGGTGATGGTCAGGTGAATTATGAGGAGTTTGTGAGGATGATGCTCGCTAAATGAATGATGTTGACTGTTTGTTGTTGAAAGCTGCTAAATTAAATCAATGTAGATTTKGATATATCCTTTTACCTTGTTGTGTAGACAGAAAGTTCAGTTTTCTGTTTAAGCTCAAGTATATCTACTGTTGGATTATGCCCATAGATAATGATTCTGCTTGGTATGGCTCTTTTACCTTCTTTCTTATCTAGAAAAAAGATTTGATATTACAATAGCTCTTCTGTATCAARCTGAACTAGTCTCAATTACTGGCCTTACTGAACTAGGGGTTTCTGTGGGATCAAGACCATCGAGATGCTGTTTCCATAATTCATTGTTCCCCCACCAAGGATAAAAAGGTTGATTGGCTGTTAAGTACCATCGAGATGCTGTTTCCATAACTCATTGTCCCCCCACCAAGGATAAAAAGGTTGATTGGCTATTAAGTAGGCAGGTGTGGAGTAGGGAGAGTCAGCCTGGCTAGCAAGAGCCATGTGTGGGACTTGGGGCCATTCCAGTTGATGTGTAGACAGTTGAGATTTATTCCCATAACATTAAAAATATTCTAGAAAAGCTCCGTCCCCAAGGCGCGGCACAGTCGAAATACGACCTAGTTCGCTAACGGTCTGTTGTTTAGGTGCTTACGAAGCTGGTCGTAAACGTGTTGACTCCCTTCTTCTACTACTCCTCGGTAATCGTGACGAACCTAGAGAACGATAGTACCTTCCGTTCTATAGTTACATGGGCTTGACGACGATCGAGGGAGAGCGGGTACCCGCTTCTAACTACGGGGTACCGGCTCTGTAGACCGCCACCCCTAGCCTACCAGTTGGTCGGGTCTCGCCATAACGGAGAACTGGGCTCGAAGTCGTCGAGACTACGGTTATAACCACCGGTTCGTCTCCTCCCCTTATAAATATGGTCGTGGACCTCCCTCCTGATAATTTCGTGGAGCGAGGAAATTGTATGTCACCCAAGCTCACTCTGGACCATCGCCTGAAAAAGCTCGAATACTACGGGGCCCTGGTAGATGCAATCTCGCTATAATTCCAGTAGTGCCAACTGTGCGTTGAGCGGAAAACGTTCAACCTATGATAGCGTGACATCCGGTTAATACAGGCGTTACTACTACCCACTCCTCCTCAACATTGGCGTATATGCAACTAATAAACACCCCCAGAGCTAGAACAGCTTGTGGGACTGTAATATGGCTGATGTAATTCTGAGTAATCCCAACAAATTAATTAACATTAAACAAAACAATTATTCATGGCTGATACAATATAATTATATTATAAAAAACTTACTACAACGCTTAAGGTACCAATACCCAAAAACAACTCATTCAATTACAACAACTTAACCAACAACCTTTAACTACGACTACCAATGTGATTAACGCAAGCATTGACCGCGTCCTCCCGAACGGTTATCAATAATAACACCACCAAGCCCATTACACCGTTTATAGCGGTGTGCTAAAAGTTACGCAACGGTACTGGTTGTGGTAATACATTTACCGCACTTTCGTTTGTACGTACAATCGTTACGGCACCACAGGATAAAATGCAAAAAGTAAAAAGGTCGTTCGGCGGTGCGTAAGATGTTAACACGATATGGATATGTAATTTTGATTATAAGAGCAAGTAAATGGTTATATCTATAATAGCTGAAAGTATGGTTGCGAAGCGGCTTGCCTGGTCTGTATCGAACGGTAGAGTACGCGCGTCAACTAAAAACGTGAAGAAAAGGTGCTGGTATAAAAGAGATGTATAAGTCAAGTAGCGCTCGCGACGCTCTGAATATCCTATCGTTGGAGCTTGCTAACCTGTTTCAACGCAATACTGGTGTGTGTATAATAATCGGTCTATGGTGTATGATAGCGTAGTCGAGTGTCGTGAATTCGTCATATTAACATAAGATGAATTTCAATACCTAAAGTCGTTGAGATGATATTATCAATGCTTGTATTTGTAACGGGCTGACCGAGATTCGACGACGTGAGATCGATCAATAGGAAAAAAAAAACCCAATTTATTCGTCGTTCATTATAAAAAAAGAGCTCAAAGACATGTTATATAATACGAGATTGATAGATCTCCTAAAGAGATAGTATATACAGTATGTCGCAATTGAGATATGGACAGCGCAGTCACTAAGTATTAATGGTATTATCAAACAGAAAAGGACTCTCGTAGAGTTATGTCTTTTCCCTAAATTCCTTGACGGATGGTGAACATTTTGGCAAATGGTTGAGCAATAACGGACTATATAATAAAAAAAACTTTTCTCTCTTCCTTTTAGGACTCGATACTATG
>MEJB01000627.1:64073-74733 GCA_001752375.1 Rhazya stricta
GGTCCGCGGTAAGAGGCATCTTGTTTTAATGAGTAATTGTCGTAGAGTGTTTTTGGTAAAAATGTTGATTAACAGTAAACTTTTATTTATCGAAGGATAACAGCAGCCAAATATAAATTTATGTTTTATATTTAACATAATTAGTTGAATCTATTATTATAAATTAATAAATTTTTATTTAATTTTTCTATTATTTATTTAATTAGTTTAAATACTAATACAATAATTAAGAACATGACAAAAGATATTATTGAATTTTGAAGTTAAATAATCAAATGTTTATTTACTTAATGTTAATTAGCTAACACATTTATTATAAATTAATATATTTTTTTTAAAACAAAATTAGAGGTAAGCACAAAAGTTAAACTTGTCATTTTTGGCATTTAGCATATACTTTCTCAAAGTAGTTGTAGCTGTTTGTTGCCTAAAGCTTTAATTAAAGCCAATTTAAAAAGCTATTAGGGAAAGTTTTATTAAAAACACTTTTTAAAGGTTACTTTTACCTTAAAAAACTTACCGCTTATGACTGGAGAAAGTAACTGCAAACGAATTCTAAGCATTGTTGGGAAGGGGAAAGATTTGACTCGGCTGATGAAGATTTTTTGTGGATGTAGTAAACTACCTCCTCCTGCGCTTGATTATGAGGAAGCCCAAAATGACTCCATAGATATTAAGGAAAAGTTGCATATAAAACTTTATATCTATGAAAATATATAAATAATTACCCTTTAGACTAATTAAAAAAAAAAATACTCTAGTATTGGACTTTATGATCAGCAAATCATTCTCCAATAGCTATAATCGTCTCTCGACTCTTATAAGAAATGTTGCCTTCAAATAAGGACAATTAGACATATTCATTTGGGAGGTGAATTATAAGAAAAAATATATTGTACAATAATGCTAGAAAATTTGAAAAACAAAATTTTAGAGGGGCAAAATTTAAAATTTATTAAAAGTATTATTTTTAGTCTTTTTCAAAGAAAAAGATAAATTTATAAAAGTTATGGGGTGGTGGACTCCCCTGCCCCTCGATCCATATCATGGCTTAAGGGTTGYAGAAATGCTGAAAGCTAAGAAGGGAGAGATACATAGACAGATCCGAGGGGAAAATTTCTAGAATTATATTTTCCCTGAGGAAAAAATAAAATACTTATTAAGAAATTTCTTATAAACTTTACCTTGAAATTTTCAAAATTATTAATTTATATAACTTTGGTTCCATCCCTGGAGAGAGAAAATTGAGGGAGAGAGGAGAGAAATTGGGGAAGAGTTCTGGAATTTCTTTTGTATGGAAAAAAAATGCAAGAAATGAGATGAAAGAAAGAAAAGAAGAAAAAGGAAGGGATAGAGAGAGCTGCTTCACATATAATAATCATTTAAAATAACAATTCGGGAGGGTTATTTCCAGATTCCTAAATTTAGAATCACATTGCTAAATAAATGAGTTAGAAGAGGGCCGTGTCTAGGCATTTTCCGCCCCTTCGAGACACCACCATCTGTCAAACGACGTATGTTCTGTGCTAACGCCTCCATGCATAAGGCAAGAAGGTAGGGGGTAAAGAGGATCCCCTGCCTAAGTCAACTCTGAGGGGTGAGAGGACTCCAAGTTTTTGCTATTCCAGAGAAGAGACAGTCTAGTAGATGAAACAAAGTGCATAATCGAAGAGATAAGTTTGGAGTGTAAAACCTGTTTGCTGAAGCACCTCTTCGCAAAAAACTCCAATTGACTCTATTGTAGGCCTTCTTAAGATCCTTCCTTTCCCTTTTTCTGTCGCATAGAATGGACAGCTTCTTGTGCGATGATTATATTTTCTCCTGTCCGCCGGGAATGAAGCTGCTTTGCTCCTCACTGATTAACTTGTGCATCAGCAGATTGTGCACAATCCCTGATCGACTGGATCAAACTGAATATTTGTGCACAATCCACCCTTGCAGTACAGTTTCCACACTGGGATTACATCTTCAGGCAGGTTACACGCTCTGCCTGGTTGGAGTGACCTACATTTTTTTGGGGTGATGGCAAACCGCTGTCGTCGGTTCTCTGGTTTCTCCAACAAACCCGGTGGCGAGTTTGGGAAGTGCTCCATGAATGGCACAAAAACGAGTCTAGACGTAATAGTGCATCTGCAGTAGATAGCCYCGCTTTCTTATCAGTCTATGATGACAAYGGGTACTTTAGCCCTCCGCTTKTTGTAACTTTGTTATTGGTTGTTTTTTATATTCAGATCCCGATATGCGAAGAAGTCCAAAGAAAAACTTCACTCCGAAAATCATTCCAAATTGGCACAGAACTTCCAGTGTAATACCAATTTATAATAAAAACAGTTCTTGAAATACTCCAAAGAATTCACAATATGCTTTTGTTTCGTTTTTCTCGTTTATGCATAGACAAAAGTCTCTGCTATTTCCAATCTATCTGATGAAATATTTTACACATATCAATTGCAGTAACAAAATATATCTAAAGATATTGATACAAGAAATTTAATTTTAAAAAAAAAAAGAAAAAGAAAGGAATGGATGGCTAAATGGATTTCTTTTGTACAATATCCTTGTATATGTATACAAATATTGCCTGAGGTTGCATTCTCCACAGAGCAAACCTGAGCCAAAATTATTTGAGGGGGGGGGGGGGGGTGGTAATGTGACCAAATTCATAGTCTCCAAATACAGGTAACCCACTACAACTGGAAAAGCTTTGCATCCAAAGAACACGCTTGGTGAATCTTCAGTTAGGACTACATTACAGATTTTACCAATAKTCCAAACAAGAACAAATCCCATCCCTGAAATTATGAAAACGAGTTCGATCTCTTACTATAATCTCTCTTCCATAAATTCTTGAAATAAGTTTAGTACTCTCATGACAGTCGCTACATACTCGAAGGTTCTTTATAATTCTAATAGGTGAATCAGAAGTAGCTTCAATAAGAGCAAAAGCAATAGCCAATCTTTCACTGTGATAGGATAGATGAGCTTCCTTCTCTTCCTCTTCAATGTCAAACAATACTTCTSTAGTCCTTGGCTTATGACCATGTTCTAGTAACCTTCTATTTATATCTTCTAACTTCAAATAAATTCTGTTTGTCTCTGGATGAGTTTTGTCACCACTAGAGAACTCATGTATTGCACCATCAATCTCAACGATACTAGTTCCGGGCGACTTATTGATGCTCTGTTCTTTCATCAGTTTTCTAACCCTTTTCACATCATCCCATCTATTCATGGTAGCATAAATATTTGACAAAAGAACATAATTCCCACTAGTTTCTGGCTCTAATTCTATCAAATACTTCAATGCAATTTCCCCTACCTCTAGCTTCCCATGAACTCTTGCTGCCCCAAGTAAAGATCTCCACAGAACTCCATTGGGCTTCACGGGCATGGTTTGAATAATTTCCTCAGCCTCCTTGACCCGTCCTGCCCGACCAAAGAGATCAACTAGGCAACCATAGTGTTCAAGCTGAGGTTCAATACCATAGTCACTCTGCATTGAGTAAAAATATCTGTTCCCTTGGTCTAATAATCCCACATGTGAACAAGCACACATTATGGCCAAAATTGAAACACCATCAGGAACCAACCCCTCTAGGGTCAATTTCTTGAATAAAGCTAGTGCTTCCTGCCCATGACCATGAACTGCAAGCCCTCGAATCATAGCATTATAACAAAATGTGTCCCTCTCAGGCAATTTATCAAACAATTGATAAGCAATCTGAAGACACCCACAGTTTGAGTACATAGAGATCAATGCCGATCCTACAAAGCTATTAAGCTTAAGATTGTTCCGAAGTAAGTAAGCATGGGCCCAGATTCCTTGACTAAGCGCCCCTAGGTCAGCACAAGCACTAATCAAAGACACCAGAGTTACTTCATTAGGCTTAATGGAGGAGATCTGCATTTGGTTAAACAAATGCAACACCTCTAGGGCTGAACTTGAATCATCTCGAAAACTACTGACATTAGCACCAAATTTAACAATACCATTATGGCCATAAGCGGATAGAATAGAATTCCATGTAGCTAAATCAGGTTGATTTATTTGGTCAAAAAGGTATCTACAAAGAGTAATTTTACCACAACTAGAATAAAAATTAAGCAAGGAGGCTTGAACAAACTGGTCATAGGATGGTTCAAGGAATTTCAGGACATGCGCATGCAATGCTCTGCCACAAAGAACCCACAGAAGACTCCCACAGGCCTTAAAAAGGGATGGATAAGTGTAGCTATTTGGCCTGAGATTTGTCCGAGTGAGAATGCAGGTGTAGAGCGAAAATGCAACACGGGTTTGGTCCTTTTTGGTGAGGGATGAGATTAGAATGTTGTAGAGAAAAATTGTTGGCTTCTCCACTCGGTTGAAGATGGCTAGTACATAGGAAACGCTGGTTGTCAAGGTAGAAGACACCAAGAGGAGGCGGCTCAGAGGATAGGTGTGGAGTATGAGGCCGGTTGTGATCATCTGAGCATGGATTTGCTTCAAGGTTGCCAAGGTTTTGCATTCTTGTAAGAGGTGTAGGATTGGACTTGAGGTTTTCATGTGGTAGCAGTAGATTTCTCTGCATATGCGGAAGCCATTAGAGTGAGCCAACCACTGAGACGAGGTTTCCACTTCGCATTTCAAATCTCTAAGAATTTTTGGAGGCCGTGTTTGGATTGTGTTTAATCCAAATTATAATCTTAAGAATTAAAATTCTTAAATTTGGAAGATAAATGAATATAGAGATTGGGAGAGATTTATATTTGATATTAAATTATTTAAATCATTTTCTTGGGCAAATATTAATAATTTGAATAATAAATAATTATTATATATGTGAACTTTTGAAAAAGTGAAGACATATTTCTTTAAGTTCAAAATATTTAGTATGAATATAAAAATTAAAATTTTATATCATATAATTAAGATCTTATTTTTTATATGTAAATTTAAATAGAATATAATTATGTCATTTATGTATATAAAGCAAACCCTTTTTTTATGGTAAGTGGTTTTATTTAATATATTTAATTTATAAAGAATAAATCTAAATAATTCAGGAGGGAATTTAATTTATTTTAATAGTTAGGGTCACCGGAGCAAAGGGTATTTCGGGAAAGAATTTAGAGGATTTTTTGGAAAAACTATTAAAGTTGAATTTTGGAAAGAGTTTAATCATGAAAGAGAAGAACCAGAGGAAAGATAAGGAAAAAATTTTGAAAGTTATTAATGTTTTTAAAACTTATTACATGTATTTTTTCTAAATCATGAGGGAACTATTCATAATAAAGTATTTTTCTCCCGAAATTATGCAGCCTTCCTTGATTGGAGGAATCAAATTCCTTTCAAATACTCGAGCAATTCCTCAAATATTGAAATTTAATATTAAGAAATTATATTACCTTTTTTAATATAGAATCATTAATAATCAAACGAGACTTTAATGTTATCATCACTTACCAATTGGGGTTCAGCTCCATGATATATTTGGTTTTGTACTAGCAAGACGTTTTCAATAGCAACAATAGCAAAATTATAAAATATCTACTTCATTAGAAGAATTGCAATCATGAAGTGGTAAAAATATCTTATGTAAGTAAAAGTGGCAATTTCTATTGTAGAGGTATTTAAATAGATCATAGAGTCTTGTCATTAAGTAAAATAGAAGAAGTTAGCAAAGTAAATATAAGAAACGATTTAATTGTTTCTTTTTTGGTTTTAAATATAATTGAACATTATTTACTTATTATGATATACGTATTTGTATTTATGTTTGTAACTTCTTCATCTTATGCAGTTGAATTCTAAGATCGATATCAGGATGTGAAAATTGAAAATTTTGAATGAAAAGCAGAATTTTGATGTCTTATTGTTGCAGTAGTGATTGTTGGAGAGGTTGCTAATTTTGCAGCTTATGGATTCGTACCTAATACGCTTAGCATTATTATAAGACGCTATTTACAAATTACATTCGTTTGCTTGATAGGAATGTTATTATAAGGCACCTTTGGTTACTATACGAGATTTGCATTACTTTTTGCCCAGTTTATTCTACTCGAGAAGTTTTATATTACAATTGATTATGTACTATTTTTAGATAAATGGTTTCAAGATTGGTAGCCTCGTGCCTAGCCTCTGAGCCAATTTTTTCCCGATGTTTTTATCCATTTTGGTGACTTCCCTTGCCTTCATTGTTCCTCCATCAATCGGAGATTGTTCACTTGGAGACCTAATGTGGCTATGAGTATGATCAGGGGGGAACGGCACTCGATCCTTCGGATTTTCAAGGGCAGCCAAGAAGACCTCCAAGTTCGTAGGCAAACTTTCGAAATTTTGTCTGAAAGCCTTAAAAGAGGCCACCAACTACATTGCTGTAGGATCAATCCCTATATATATATATTCGTGACTGTCGTATAAAATTTATATTCATGTATCAAATGTTTTATATGCACGCTTTCATTTATGAGGTAACTTAATTTTTCTTCTTTGAAATTCAAATAAATAACTTAATCTAATTTGTGAATTATTTTAGAAACTACTTTACAATATAAATAAAAAAGGGAATCACTCTGAGTATTTTTATTTTTATGTCAATCCCAAATAAATTTTGGAAGAATTTATATTATATGTTTCATTAACACTTATTTTATGATGATGAGAGGGAGAAATATATATATGAGGATTCTAAAATTTTCTTTGCCCATTAGGGAAAGAAACTTTTGTGGATAAAATTATTTTATGCATCAATTATTGTAGCCACAAATTATAAATCAATTTGTGGTGTCRCGTTAAAATTTTTTTCATTAAACCTTCGTTAGAATAAGAATTAGACTCTGCGAATATATTTCGAATATAACTCGAATTAATTTCATTAAATGCGAATACCAAAACAAATTTACAAGCCAATTTGATTTAAAATTTTAGTTCCAAGAAAAAATGGTCTGGCTAAATAGGAATATTTTCTTTATAGTACTCTACCTATTTTAAGATCTACAAGTTTTTCATTTTTTTTTTTGCTGCAATATTTATTAATTCCCTGGATCTTAATACCAGATGGAATCTTGAAGGAAAATAATAATAAAACAATCATATTAGTATTTTTATTTCTTTACTGATATATTTGCATTATGACATACAAAAATGCAATTAATTTTAAATTTTAATATAATTATGTTCGTATATAATAACCATATTGTGCCATTTTGTGACCATAATCATTATTATTATTCATTAAAATAAAAGCTACAATTTTTCTTGCTTTATTTTATCGTAAACTTTGAAACTATACAAATTAGTATAAGAAAATAATTGCGAAATGTCGGAGTGATATTTTATATAATAATTTATTCCTACATGACAATAATATGGATTCATTATTTTCAGTTAAACCGTTTCCATATTATATTTATAGGATACTGAATGTTTCTAATATTCTAATTTAATTATATAACGAAATTTTACATATAATAATAATTAGGGGTGTCGACTTAGGATATAAAGATGTGAATTTAGTCCGTTCATTTTTAATTATATAACTGCATACTGTGAAATAATAAGGGACCAGTTTAGAATTGTTATAAGGGAAATATTATCCGGAGAAACTATATGCTGTTAGAGAAGTAAATTAGCATTTCGTAATAAGGTACTGTCCCCAATAAAGAACATGTAAGTGTTTGGTAAAATTATTGATTAAATAACTTGTTAATTTGTAAAATGACACAAAAGGACTTTACATTAATATAATTCCTTGTGTAAAAGAAATAATAATATAAATTATCTTTTAGTTTCTTTTGAATATGGAAAAGAATGGTTGTCCGCCAAATAAAATCACATACAATATTGTTGTTCAAGAATTTCTTGCAAGAGGCAAATACCTAATAGATCTTGAGGAATTGGTTGGCAGAGGTTTTCATAATTTTAAATTTAACATTTCATGAAATTAAAAAGCTGCTATAGTTACTTTTTAAAAAAGCTTTATTTTTTGTAACTCAAACCCTTTTGAGGATAACTAGAGGTTGACGATGATGATGAAGACGACGACTAAGTGGTTCTGCTTTTTCTATTGCGTCAGGCCTTCCCTTGTCTCCGCCGCTGAAGCAAGAGGTATTTGCTTGATCCGCTCTCATCATTTTAGTGACCAGCCTTCTAAAGAGATATTTAAATCTGGGTTTGCTAATGAAATTACTAATCTGGATGACGGTCTTAGCTTGTACAAAGATATGGTGAGGATGAAGCCTCTGCCTCGTGTTATTGATTTTGGTCAGCTGCTCCGCCGTCTTCTTAAATTAAAGCACTATTCTGCTGTTATTACTCTTTTTAAGGACATTTGCCGTCGAAGAATTCCAACAAATGAGGTTACCAATAGTATGATGATTAACTGTTATTGTCTCGTGAATCGGGTTGATTTTGGCCTCTCTATACTGGGAGGTTTCTTCAAGCGTGGTCATTTGCCGAATGTCACCACTTTTACCACTTTACTCAAAGGACTTTTTAGAGCTGATAGAATTCCAGAAGCCCAAGAACTACTTAAGAAGATAATTATACAGAAGCTATGCGAACCCAATGATGTTATGTACAATACTGTAATTAATGGGCTCTGCAGAGTGGGTAGCACGGACATTGCCCTTCAGATCCTCAGAGCAATGGAAAGAGGAAAATGCAAGCCTGATAGTGTTGCCTACAACATTATCATCGACAGTCTCTGCAAGGATAAAATGGTGGATAAAGCTATCTACTTGTTATCTGAGATGATTGAGAAGGGAATTGCTCCAGATGTCTTCACTTACAATTCTTTGATTCAGTGTCTTTGTAATTTAGGCAGATGGGAGGGGGTCAAGAAGCTCTTCGATGAGATGGTGCATTTCAAAATTTTCCCCAATACTATCACATTCAATATATTGGTTGATGCATTATGTAAGGAAGGAAAAACTGAGGATGCAGAGCATGTAATCCGAGTTATGGTTCAAAGAGGTGATAGTCTTGATGTAGTCACGTATAGTTCACTGATGGATGGMTATTGTCTGCAGGGTCGAATGGATGAAGCAAATAGAGTTTTTAATATCATGATTGCCTCAGGTATAGCTCCCAATTATTTTAGCTACAATATATTAATGAATGGATATTGCAAGCAAATGCAACTAGACAAGGCTATGCATCTCTTCCGAGAAATGCCTCAAAAAGGTTTAACTCCAACAACACAAACTTATAATACCATCATGCAAGGTATGTTTCATGTTGGGATGCTAGTCAGTGCATGTAAAATCTTTTATGAAATGCAAGAAGCTGGTGAAAAGCCTTGTTTCTACTCCTACTGCATTATGTTAGATGGTTTATCAAAAAATGGACGTGTTGATGAAGCCTTGAAATTCTTACATACCATGGAAAGGAATAAGGTGGACATTGACATTTCTATGTACACCATCATCATTGATGGACTATGCAAATCTGGGAAGATTGATGCTGCTTGGAGTCTTTTCAATAGTCTGACTCATAAAGGATTGTATCCTAATGTTGTGACATACACTGCAATGATAAAGGGTTTCATTGTGCATGGGTTGCTAGAAGAGGCTAGAAAGTTTCTTTTGAATATGGAAAAGGGAATGGTTGTCCCGCCAAATAAAAATCCAATACAATATTGTTGTTCAGATTTCTGCAGAGCACAAATTGCTGAATGCCCTAATATATTCTGAGGAATTGGTTGGCAGCAGAGGTTTTCCGCCAGATAGCATGTACTTTGGGAAATTTTAGTATTTGATACAGAGAAGGAAAATGAACCTTCTGTTCTTGGATGATTAAGAATTTCTGCTGGAAAGTAAGGTGAATTTGCTCCTTCAAGGATGTAACGGTAGTATTGCCTGTGAAACTTGTTCTGTGAACAACAACCATTGATCAATCGACCACCGAGTAACATAAGGTTGGTCTTGCTTCTTATGAACATATCTAAAGTGGTTCTTATCTTTTTTCTTCCATTATTATCACTGTGTAGAAGTAGTAAACTGTTTGTTCAAACTCACCTATATTAGTAGCGCTCATACGTAGCAGTTATATATCGTTCTAGATATAATTAATCAGTACTTTATTGACATGTGTTGCAGTACCCAACTGATTCATTAAGATATACATATTTACTGAGATATTTCTATTTAGTCTTTAAGCAGGAGAGCATTCAGAGAAAAAATAATATACACAAGCTGTAACAACTTCGATCGCACTTTTCTGTAATAAAATTTAACCGAGACGCTAATTAAAGAAGTTACTATCAACGGGTGTTTGCAATATAAATGGAATAATGAGGTCAATTAATCCTTTGAGAGTACTTGCAATAAGTTTAAATCTCTAATGTGTTTACTACAACACTGTTCGTATGGTTTGTTTAGGCAGCGGGTGTATTTATGCAAGCGGGAAATTTCCCAGAGACGCAAGCTGCTGACCTTCAACTGACTCTATACTTAATAATCTGTTGGAATTGATTTGCATGGAATTTAAATGAACTTTGGCATTATGAGAAGGATGGAACTATGCAAAAGGAGAAACTCTGAAACTATGCTGCATTTATTAGTAATCGCATATCCTCCTCTTTGATTCTTTGACTCTCTTTGGTAACAATGCACGTGCGAGCTTGCAATTACTCATTACGAAGCCCAAAGTGAAATTATCTAAATCTCCTTGACTTTTCGC
>MEJB01000627.1:75457-111627 GCA_001752375.1 Rhazya stricta
TAGCATTTTTTGTCGATATTAGTGTTCTTAATAAAATGTTATAAGGTGCAGTCAACTTGTTAAAAATATATTGTTTACCTACAAGGCTGGATGTGTCCTATTTCTGGGAATTTGAAGTTTATATATGTGATGCTTCTTATGGCATTAACATSGTATGTTTGAGCTGCATACCTATGAGTGTTCACCAGGAATTTGTTATCTATTCATGAGAATAAGCTAATGCTTAAATTTGTATGCTACGCGTTATCTTTACCTGTTAAATGGTAGACTTTTTTCCTATTTTTCTTCCCTTTTCCTTCATTTGATTATTCTTGTATGTGCTGTGAATTAATGCACATCATAGTCAGCATGTCAAGATATCCAATTGGTTATGCTCTTGAAGTCGCTCTCATGTGCAAAGGCCAGTTTCTGGGGAAGAATGAGGATGACCAAGAGCTGACAATATTCTGGCTCTACTGACTTTTTCTTGGCAGTAGAAATGCGGGTATGACATCATTTGGCTGAATATTTATCGAGTCGAACAATTTGGACAAGCCTGTAACATGATGGCCAATTTGCATTATAGAAGGATCAAAGAAAAAGAGCATGTGAAAAATCTTGCAATAATTGAAGCTTTTTTTTTTGGAAGTAAAAGAAAATCTAGTAATAGCTTCCTCAGGAATCCTCTTTTGCATGTTTTTAAGATTTGGTGTGCTCTAGAATTTTCTATTGGGAATGCAATCATGAAGTGGTAAACATATCTGATGTWACTAGAAGTGGCAATGTCAATTGTAGATGTCTGTAAATCGATCATCAAGTCTAGTCAGTAAGTAAAAAAGAAGAAGTCAGCAATGCAAATACAAGCAATTGGTTTAATTGTTTCTTTTTTGGTTTCAAATATAATTGAACATCATCTACTTTTGTCATATACATGCCTGTGTGTGTTTGTAAACAACTTCTTCATTTTGTGAGAAATTTCKTTAGTCTATGGTCATGAGAGCAGTCATGAAAACCCGTGATATGGTCATGAGAGTCACTTTTTCATGTAAAAAAAATAAAACAATCAAGTATACTAAATTAGATGGATGACAAAAGAGTCCGAGGATAAGCATATCTATCCTTGATGTTTTGATCTCGTTTATCTTTCCTTCTCTTGGGACTGGAAGAGGGTTGTGGAGTGACCTGGGAATGATTCTTTGGTTCCATCCCTTTTGACTTGCAAAATCTTGATAATCATGCTTCTTGGTTCTTTGCAAGCCGTGAATGTAAAGGCCAGAAAAATCATTGGCTGGGATGTGCTGTAACTAAGTAAAGAAGTCTCTTACTACTGATTCCTTATGATTTACTTAAAACCAAAGATAGGATGCCTGTACTGCACATGATTCTAATGTCTAGTTTAGTTTGCCTGGATCATGCTTCTAAATTAAGCTTGAAATTTAAAACTATATTGTATATTAATTACTCTTGTTTAATTTTAACTGTTCTTGTTGCAAATTTCCTTATCTCCTYGTTTCAATTATTTTCATTTATTTCGTTCCTTAAGAGTTAAAAATTCAATGCCACAAAGTCTATTTAAGAAGTGGTTTCTTTTGTTTCTTGGACATGCTATCTTTCAATGACATTTGTTCTGAACATAAGTGACAAAATGGCCGAGGTTGTCTGAGGGTGTGGTTTTTGTGAAGTGGTTGTATGGGCTTCGTATTGGTTTTTCTAGAATTTACGGATCATTTTGCAGAGGTAGATTGGCTTAATGCATTGGTTTGTGTTTATCTTCTTCCCTTTGGCCTTATCTGTGCAGCGTTGCCTTTTGAAAAGCTTTTGCTTTATAGCCAATTATGTTAGTTTGTGCACATGTTGGGCTTCAGATTCAATAGAATACATTGTAATTTTTCTCTTTTGTAATGCAGCACTCCTGCTTAGGAAGACAAAGGGATGAGAACAGAGGGAATAAAGCCRGAAAATTTTTGTGCTAGTATTGTCCACCTTTACTTCTCTTTGGGTGGTGTTTGGAGGTGAGCAAACACAAATATTCAGTCTCTTCTTTGCTTTGGCATTTCTTTCATTTTTCATAGATTCTTGGTTGCAATATTCTTCTTTAACCTCATTTTTTCTGTTTAAACTTCAGGTTTCTGTTTGTCAMTATAATCTGTTTTTCTTTCTTCTTGACTCATACATTTAAGTCACTCCACTGTCGATGATAGGATTATTAATTTTTTTTCCAGATTGAGACTACGTGATTTGCTTCTTCCAAGAAAAACTTGAAGTGGAGAGGATTGACAATTACAGAAAAAAAATTCCAAGAGCTTATCCTTGTTGATGATCATCTATTTTCTCATTCGGAACCGTTCCTTTCTAATATTGTGGAAATTGAAGGACTATGTACCTTTCATTCCCATCCTCCTCCTATTGCATTTGTATAGGAATATTGATGCTGTTGAATTCTAAGTCTATTAAATGTTGATGTTTAAAATTCTCATATCAAAATCTAAAGACATTTTTGTACTTAATGTTTTTATATCATTTCAAATTGGCTTTTGTTTTCTGCGATATGAAATTATCATTCATTTTTTGTTTCTGTGGGAATTGCATGTTGTGGTGAATGGGTGAGAACATCTTGAAAGTTTGAATCGAAGTACTAGCTAAGTCACATGGCCTTTTTGTTTCCCCTGATTTCGGTGTTTGGAGGATATTGCATTACATGTTTGGTTCAGATAGGAAAAACATGTGGCAAATGTTGAAAGAAAAACTGTTTATTACCCGTATATTGTAATTGTTCTTTGATAAATGAAGTTTTGCTTCCAGTTGATTTAAGATTTGCTGGTAAGATTTGTACAAGGAAAGACTTCACTGTTATTTTTGATAAACTAGACTATTTTACAATGATGGAGTGAAATTAAAATTCACAAGAATCAAGGCAGAAATGTGATGCTTTCCTTGATTCATCGATGAGGTAAAAATTGAAATTTGAAATGGAATATTTGAGAGTTCTAAGAATGGGAAGCGGAATTTTGATGTCTTATTGACCCTCTGTTGCAGCAGTGATTATTGGAGAGGTTGCTAATTTTGTAGCTTTTATGCATTTGCACCAGCTATTTTAGTACTCCTCTTGGTTTTACTCAACATTATTATAAGGCAAGTGTTGCAAATTATACCTCTTTCTTGATTTTAATTTTGCAGCTTTGGTTACTAACTGGGTATTTACATTGTAGCCTAGTTTGCTTTTCTTTTTTTCCTCAGTGATCTCAGATGCTAAATAATATTAGATTTACCTGCATCTTTTCTGTGTTGGATTGAAGTATCTAATTGAGGTTGAATTACTTATTTGTAACTGCAGTTGAGGAGGTTTTGGTCAAGAAGACATCCCTCTTCAACGCCAGGATTCACTGAAAACACCATAACGCTTTGAATTGCTGCACTGGTGATCATCTCCTTTAAGTCGCACTTMAGCCAGGAAGAGACCATACAGAATGTGAAATTGCATCTCATGAAAAGGCTTCCAAATCATCCCAAAATATGTTATTTTTCAATAATGAATGGTGAAGAAAGGAATAAATTCTATTTTTAGTGAAAACTTTCCTCTGGTGACTCTCTTCTGCTTCCCCCTGTTTTTACCTTTTCCTTTCTGCATTTTTGTTTTTGTGTTTTATTTTTTCCAGATATATTTGCTCAATTTATCTTAGCAGAATGAATGTAAAAGAAGCTGATGCGAATGATTTTTTGGCTGTACAAGTCAATGTACCATTCGACCTCTTTAGTTGTACATTTGGTTCTTTAAACTCATGTGTATTTGGAAAAGATGGTCAGAAAGCCCTACTCATAGCATTGCTTCATTTTTGTGATGGTGCAATAGTTGGTATGCTATTTGCTTGTTTCGACCTACTATTGTGTCTTCAAAGGAATGGTCATTTTCAAGCTTCTAAGTATATGAATTTCATTTGCTGCCAGATATTCTACTCTTTCTTTAGTTTTCAACCTTATGAGCCATTAGTACACTGCTCGCCCAGGTGGAGTAGAAAAATAGATGATTAGGAGATAGGAGCGAATGCATAGCTTCTGATAAGTTACCAACCTAAATCTTTCTCCTATAATACTTGAAGAAAATGTGGACATACTCGATAAAGGTTCTAAGTTTGAGTTTTCGTCTAAATTTAAAATTAGTTGTTTTTAATTTTTTTATTTTATAATATATAAAAAGTTAAAAGAAATTAATTTTAAATTTAAAAGAACAATTCCTTAACTGATGATCGTCATGGAGCACTTATGTGATCATCAAGACAAACAATCTAAATGTTATTTCTAATTGACTTGTATAGGAGATTGATCTTGTGTACCAGTTAAARGAGCCAATGGGGTTATGAGGAGACCATCTTATTATGGTTTGGATTCCCTAGTCTAGGTATATGGTGAATTTTCCAGAGGTGGAATCTTTTGAAGTAGGATTTTGCCCTCATCAAGCACAGCTTCTCTCTCTCTCTCTCTCTCTCTCCATTCTTCCTTCTCAAAATGTCCAGCTTTTCATTTTCTACAAATTTAGCATCAAAATTCAGTTTGAGCCAACAACTGAGAGGATCTTTCTAGTTTGTATTTCAAATCACTAAGAATTTTTTGATTTTTTTTTTAATATTAGGGCACGAATACTTCCTAGGCCATCTTCTTCTTTACTTAACGTTAAATGGCTTTCGTCATTGTTTTTAAGTTAAAATTTATTTTGAACTGTTTTCGTTGGTTTCTCAAAATAATTTTTAGCTTAAAATATTTTTAAAAAATTGTTTTGAAAAATCAATCTAAAAATGCTTCTTTTTATAGCTTTTGATTATTATGCTATAAAAAAAATTATCGAAGGAAAATTAGCTTTTTATTTATCACTTAATATTTTACGATTAATAATAAATATTTTTAATTTTTTAACATATTTTTTTGTTGCTCAACTATTTTTGATTCATGATAAATATTCATATTTTTTTATATTATTTTGTCACTCAACTATTCTTGACTATTTATTTATGTCACTCAACTAAATCTTGATCAAGTTATTTCCAAAAGAAAAACTTGAGATCTCATCCGTGAATCTWTCCCCTATACATTAGCAAGCTGAACATTTGGATTGCAGAAGCATAAAATGCCAAAATCACAAGAATAGGTTTATGTATTAAGCTTCAGCTTGGATCGCAGGTGCCAATTCTTCAGACTTTTAATTATTCTTTTATAAAGTTTAACTTCGGAGCCTTTCAATATGAACCTTAACTTGAGCCATAATTTTTTAACTTCGGAGCCTTTCAATATGAACCTTAACTTGAGCCATAATTTTTTTTTTTTCAATCTGCTCACTATAATATGAGTAACAGTCTTTTAATCAATAAAGCAAAATCAAAATGTACAAAAATAAGATGAAGAAAACTCTAAGAGAAAGAAAGGAAAATTTGAAAGTAGCAAAAAAATAAACTTAATTCTGTCCAGACACTTTATCAGGATGGCTTGCTGTGATGAACAATATTTGACTAGTTAATGGAGTATATGCTATCACATCAGTCCACTGTGATAGATATTCTATTGCAGTGGCCTGCTGCAGTGAGCAATATTTTATATATATGTACTAGTTTTAATATGTATTAATTCTAAATCAACTTAAAAGGTCGTATGTTTAATAATATTGCCAATCATAGCATCCAACAGTAGCAAACACTCTATCATAGATGGTTTGCTATGATGAGCAATATTTGACAAATTAATGGAATATACGTTTATCAGATCAGCCTGTTGTGGCATACATTCTATCACGGTAAACTGCTATGATGATCAATATTTCATACAAATATACTAGTTTTAGTATATCTTAATTCTACTTCAGTTTTAAAAGTTATATGTTTAATAATATTGTAAATTTAAGGAACTATTTTTGACTATAGTAGCCAACCGTGGTAGACACTCTATTACGGGTAGCCTAATATAATGAGCAATATTTGATAAATTGATAGAGTATATTCTTATCACAAGAGCCCACCGTGACAGACATTCTATCACTGGTCTGCTGTGGTAAGCAATATTTCATACATATATATTAATTTTAGTATTTATTAATTCTAAATCAATTTAAAAGGTTGTCTGTTTAACAATATTGCTGATTATAGTAGCCAACAATGGCAGACACTCTATTACGGATGACCTACTATGATGAGCAATATTTGGCCAATTGATGGAGTATATGCTCATCACAATAATCTACCGTGGCATATATTTTATAACGATGGATTGCTATAATGAACAATATTTTATGCAAATATACTAGTTTTAATATATCTTAACTCTAAATTATCTTAAGAGGTTATCTATTTAATAATAGTGTTAATTTATGGAACTATTTCTGATTACAGCAACCAATCCTGGCAGATACTCTATCACGGAGGGCCTGTTGTGATGAACAATATTTGACCAATTGATGGAGTACATGTCATCGCAGCAGTCCACCGTGGTAGACGGTCTATCATGGTAGCCTACTGTGATGAGCAATATTTAATACAAATGTATTGATTTTAATATATCATAATTATAAATCAGGTTAAAAAATTGTCTGTTTAATAATATTATYAATTTATATAACTATTATTGATCACAACAATTAATCGTGACAGACACTTTTACGGATGACCTGCTGTGATGAGCAATATTAGAAAAGTTTGTTGTTCGTTTCTTTTCATCTTCCCTCCTCCTATTGCATTTGTTTAGTTATATCTACGTTGTTGAATTCTAAGCCTATTATATGTCGAAGTTTGAAATTATGATATTCGGATCTAATTACATTTTTGTACTTAGTTTTTTTCTGTCTTTCCAAATTGGACTTTGTTTTCTACGATTGAAATTAGCTTCCATTTGTTCGTTTCTATGTGAATTGTATGGTGCTGTGAATGGATGAGAACATCTTGACAGTTTGAATTGAAGCATTAGCTAAGCCGCATGGCCTTTTTGTTTGTCCTGATTTTGGTGTTTGGTTCAGATAGAAAAAAGAACATATCAACAAATGGTGCAAGAAAATCTATTTATTACCCACATCTTGTAATTGATTTTTGATAAATAAAGTTTTACTTCCAGTTGATTTAGGATTTGCTAGTAAGGTTTGTACAAGGTAAGTCTTCACTGTTATGTCGATAAACAAGTGAAATGAAGTCACAAGAATCCAAGTAGGAATGTGATGCTTTCCTTGATTCTTTGATGAGGTGAAAATTGAAATGTAAAGTGGAACATCTGAGAGCTCTAAGAATGGAAAGCAGAATTTTGATGTCTTATTGGTCCTCTGTAGCAAAATGATTGTTGCAGGGGTTGCTAAGCAGCTTATGCGTTTGCACTACTTCCTGGTACAATCAGCTGTAGCTTTGGTTAGTAATCGAGTATTTGCATTACTTCTTGCACATTATTTTACTCGAGAAGGTGCGTATTAATGGAATTTTGTGATTTTTGTTTGAGCAATTGATGGTTTACGTTTACAGCTTCTTTTTCCTCGGTGATCTCAGGTGTTAAATGACTTGCAGTTTTTCTCTTCTATGCAGTTTTGGTTATAATAACAGTGTTAAATTGAAGTATCTATTGAGACATGAAGCTTTAAATTGCTGCACTGATGATCTCCTTTAAGTCGTACTTCTGCTAGGARGAGACCATACAGAATGTGAAATTATGTTACTTTTCAATACAATGAATGGTAAAACTTTATTGCAATACTTGGATGTGTATTTCTATCTAATCCTTACTCATGCTGCAKTTTGTCAAATCTTTCTCTAGCCCAAYATTGTTGGTAGATAATATTAGCCAAGAGTCCATCATTATCCTTCCATAAAACCARCTTCATCAAATATACAAAATWATACTGGRTTATCAAACTTGTTATCACTTGAGTCAAGAGTCGTTAATAATTTTTGTTACTTTATTAGTATAARAATGTACCGTGAAAACATCCTCACATGAAACTGCRATCTAGAAATTGGATRTCTTAAGCAAAAAATGAAACTYATAACACMTTAGRTAGTCCATTASAAATCAGGTTTATATTGCTGAGTAAGGAGSCTAAATTGAGGCTCTAAGTTAGCAACACACAGTGTSCACTTTTTGTTCCAAACATATGCCAAAAGTAAGGATAATGCTYGCTAGTTAAACCCATTACTTCCTACTTGAATTAATCGAGTAGCCAGGCATAAAATAGGAAATATTTAGTCAATTTTATTCCAAGAAACCCAAAGAGAGTAACCAACATAAAAAATGATAATTAATAGACAAAAGCGATCCGAGTGAAATTAGTCAAATCTATATCTCAAYTTGAATTAGTTCTAACGTGTAGCGAAAAACATTTCCAATTAGAGTTAAAAAAATGTCGAAAATCTACTATTAAGAAATCGTAAATTTGTGGTCATATTTCAAGATTGTTTCATTTGTAATATTATTTCCAATGAAGCATTACATTTTAGGATTTTTTTAAAAAAAATATGTTATACTAAAAAAATTACTTTTTTTGAAAAATATACATAAATGATTTTTATATTGAAGAATTGAAATTTATTTTCTTCGGAATGCAGCCCAAATAAAGAACTAGGCCACCAAGGGTACGCATGTGTACACACTTATATGATTTTAAAACTTAATTTAAGTATACAAATTTTTATTTTTAAGAAAAAGTAATTTTGAATTGCGTCAAGGCTAATTAAGAAAAACYCATWAAAAAAAAAAAAGAAAAAGCAAGGTGGTGCAGGACTTAAAAAGCCACCTAGAGATATTTTTATGTAACTAAAATTAGAGATGCATTGTAGTGCCCTTATGATCGGGGTCCTAGATCTACCACTATTCCCTATAGACTGTCATTGTAGTGCCCTTGTGAACTTCTTCCGTAATGGAAAAGAAGTTCACAACCTATGAATTTTCTAACTCCACGCGGCATTGCTCCGTTAGATTTTTGCCCATTACGGAAAGTTTTTTATTGTTGTCTCATATAGAAGTCTCAGTCGTATCTTAGCCCTGGTGTGAAATATCCCAAAAAAAAAAGAGTAAAATTTAACATAAATACTATGTTCAYTTATTTATCCTATTCTAAAAGGAAAAAAAATAAAAAAACTCATTATCCAAATTTATATATTAACCATATCAAAATTAAATATTAATCATACTCCCCAAAAGGGTTTACATGGTTCGGTTTAATTCGGTTCAACTTTCGTCATTTTTCAAACCAAATCGAAAGTTTCATTGGAATTTTTGAAAGAAAACTAAATCATTTAAAATTTTAAGCCGTTAATTTGATTTTATATCATTTGATAAAAAAATAGTTTTAAAATTATTAAAAAGTTTTGTTCATATAACAAGTAATAATACAAATCATCTAAATCAATATTTGAAACATTATTTGCTTAAAAATAAGAAAATACAAATATTAAATTTTAAACACAAAAAATAAGACAATCAGAAGGACAAAATAGTATATTGATATATCTACTTTGGTGCGGCGTGCATAGCTCAAATGCAATTAGAATAATCTATCGTTATTAAYGATATAACCTGGATCATGTTCAAGCGAATTTAAAGCTATCATTTATTCTTTTATTCTTGAAATTCAATTTTGTAAATGTGTTCGCTATTTGCAATTAAAGTTTTAACTAAATTCCTCTAAGATGTAAAAAAAAAGCAAAAGATTTTTCTTATCCTTGCAACAGTTGCTCTGCTACTAGATAATACGATTATAAGGACTGATCGATGTGAATAACGAGTTAACCAATGTTCAAAACATATTTACAATTAGATAACAAATTTCATATATAAAGCGAGTCAATTAACCTTTTATTTTTTACTCATTTCTTATGAAGTAAACGAACTAAAAAATGCACAAGGATAATTCTAAGAAAAATAATATTTTAAAGAATATAAAGACGAAATATTTYACGTGAAAGTTATTACGTTCAAATATGCGCTAACATAAGTCAAATAAAAACACAGTAAAATAAATAAAAGATTGCAATTTAAATTTAGATGGAATTGGTCAACGATTTAAAAGAATAAAAATTAAATAACTTATTGAATTTGATTTTATTTGAATTTTTTTTTCAAATCGAACTAATCTTTTCGATTCGATTTAAAAATTTATCAATTGCATCAAAATTAAAATTAAAATTTCAATTTGATATAATTTAATTCGTTTATTTATTTAWTTTTTTTACACGCCTACTCCTCGCTACACACTAATATTTATATCTTTCACGAGACAAAGATTGGTCGGTTTAAACTTGGAATCCTCGTGAAGTGGCCAATTCAGAAGAGCCGATAATAGGACATTATTATAGGAATAAAATCGACGAAGMGAGGGAAGCGAAACTTGATTTGGGTATGCATGGAGGCTGAGGAGGACAGAGCCGCCACCCGCTGGCCAAAGAGGATGAAAAGAAAGGAGGTAATCCTAATCAATCTCTTACCATACAAAAAATTTGCATATCGAAGAAAATCTATACTGATAGTTGTTCTATGTATGTACATACRTGAAGGGCAGGTACTGGAAAGGAAGAAGGCAGTTGATGAGGCAATCAAAGCCGCTTATTCGCAAAAAGATCATCTTTCTTCTTTTCCGTCTTTTCGCCATTACCGCACAAATGGTTGGTTTTTTTCGTCATTATTCATGTTTTAGGTGCAATTGCAGTTTCGAAATTGGAAACAGCAAATTTTCTGTTCAATTTGGTGAATGGACTTGTAATGTGGAGGAGAAAATAACAACTCACCCAATTTTTATTTCATTTTCTTCGCTTTATTTATTCATTTATTTTTCAGTCACAGTTGTTAAGATGATGATCGATTAACTGATACTCCTTTTTCGGTTGAGGAAATCTTTTCGGCAGAATTTATCAATGTTTCATATAGATTATGCCTTGTTAATTTGATATTTAGGGTTATCTGTATACTTGGAATCGGGATGTGGAGATAAGCTTTCGTCCTTTTTGAAGCAATATATTCAAGAGCTACTTAAGGTAGGGGATATTCGATACTACAGTTAGTGACATTTTTGAGGTTCCAATATTTGGAAGATGAAATTCAGTTCTGATTTTAATTGCTATTTCAAAATATTGTATTAAGGTAAATATGGAGATGCCATTTAGGTCAGAGTGGCCAAGAGAAGAAAAGGTGAAGCGGAGGGAAATGGTTGCTCGGGGAGCACGTTATATATTTGTTTATGAGGATCCAAATGCAGATGGTAATCAAACATCTGCATGTGAGGAGAGTAGGGGGAGTTCTATTCTGAGGAGTTCAATTGTTGGATTTGTACATTATCGCTTCATTGTGGAGGAAGAAGTGCCAGTTCTTTATTTGTATGAATTACAGCTTGAGACTCGTGTTCAGGGGAAGGGACTAGGGAAATTTCTGATGCAATTAATAGAGGCTATTGCTCTAAAGGTGAAGCCTTGTGCTTGTTGGAATTAATTTTTTTTTCTCTTTTGACAGCATTACATATGAATAAGTGTACACCTTCCTTTTGTGTTTTATCTGGGTATCTGTATCATAAGAAAGTCTAGCTTAAAAATTAATTCTTTTCTGCAGAACAGAATGAGTGCTGTTGTCCTAACTGTTCAAAAAAATTAATTCTTTTCTGCAGAACAGAATGAGTGCTGTTGTCCTAACTGTTCAAAAGGCTAACTTGTTGGCAATGAAGTTCTATATGAACAAGCTTGGGTAAGCTTTAGTTTATTCTGCTATTCCATCATTCATTTAGCAGGATAATATTGCTAAAATTCATTGATATAATCACGAAATGGAAGTACATACATAAAGTAATTTAGTACAATTGCAGCAGTCTGAGGGTTTCTGTGGTTTCAAAAAGCATCTTCATTACATTTTGTACTTGAAAAAACTTGAACGTTTACTATCTCAACAACCTCACATGTTACAGGATCTCTTTACATTATCTTACAACCCATAGGGCAGTTTATCCTGTTAATACTTCTAATGCATATGCTATTAGGTCATCATAGATTGCATGGAGAAAGAAGGGACAAAAAAGGAAAAATCCCTTTCACTGAAACATAATGGAAGAGTTTAATGCTTGGTTTGATGTTCAACGAATTACACTCTACAAATTAACAATATGTTGTTTTTGGAGCACACATTAGGCAAATTTGAAGCTTTCTATTAGTCAAGCCCGGCATGTCCAAACTAGAAAAGAACCTACCATTTGATCTTAGGCTGAAATTCCCAAAAGGTTTCTGAAATGTAGAACCCATCCTTGGACTTGCTATGGTCATGGTGACCGCAGATTAGGGCATTACTTAATGTTTTGTTTCAGCAATAATGTCTTAGAAGACACACGTTACAAGCCAAATAAATTCATAAGATCTTACCAGTGTTCTGTGTTTCCTAATAATTAATTCATATTTAGTTATTACCTGGTGCATCGAGAATGTTGATGCCCAAAGGAGTTACRTAACCCTTCATAATTATCTATTCTGGGAGTTACTAAGCGATGATAAGTATTTTTGATAACTTGAGATTATTTTTTGTTTTTTTTCCCACTTTGCTGTTCATAAACTCATGAAACAAGAGGAAAAGCACAGCTATTCAGATAAAAAGGCAAGAAACATGTTTTGTTTTTTATAATCTTAAAAATGGCTGCTACTGATATTAGTTGTTGGCATTTTTACATGGACTTCATGTTTGTTGTCRATCGTTTTATGATTAGAGATTCTTATTCATTTCATATCCATGCTGTGTTTTTTACATTGTTCAGGTACATTATATCTGCGATGTCACCATCTAGAGTCAATGCTTTGGTATGTACTGTTAAAATATCAGCTTTGCATTCTATTATGACTTTTACTTATCTAATGGCGTTTCTCATAGTAGACAGGATTAAAGACAAATTATGAGATTCTTTGCAAAGTATTTGATCGTGAAGCTAAATATGCACTTGAGGTATGCAAAAGTTACTTTTCATATAATATGTGGGCTTCTATACAAGGGAACATATACTATACAAAAAACATCTACAAAAGAGTGAACAGGGAACTTGGTAATTTTTGTCACTGCACCTCTATGGAACAGTGGAATCACCTGGCTTTGACGGGAAAGAAAGACGTATTATGAAGCTTAAGATTCTTTGAACTCCKAGCTCTTTCGGCAACGGGACAAGACCCTACCTACTATTTTGTGGATTTCTTAAATTGACTGTGTCTCTACCACAAGCCTATTATAATGGAACATGAAGCTAAGGCATATACTGCATGTTTAAATATTCTGTATCATTGGATATAAGTAGGAAAGCTCCAATGCTAATTATGTTGCTGAAATATTTTTATTGTTGGACACTAGAGTGAAGATTTTCAGTTTAGCAAAAATCCTATGGAATATCTACTGTTCCATGATATTTTCATTTTAACAAACCATGATAAGGTTAAGAATATGAAGATTGTAGAATTTGGGCCACCAGAGTGCTCATTGGAGATGAAATTCTGCAGCTAGTGACATTGACTAACTAGAGTGTGATGATTTTGAACTTAACTTTGGAAGGATGTGCGAAATACTGAAAGAAATTATATACGAATAACAGATTGAAATAAATTGGAAAGACGCTAAAAATGAGTGGTTATTTTACACTGGTAAAGGTGGGTAATTGCCAGGGAAAAACCATATGAATGCCCCCTTACACTTGCTGTAGTGTTTAATGAACAAATGATAGAAATGATCCATAATGTCTGTTTCTTTTATGTAGAACTTCCACTATACACCTGCAATTACATGTGTTRGAATTTGATACATTATATTGATATTCTATTTTTTAATTAATATAATTATTTCTGGTGTTCATTTTAATTCTTTTGTAAAATAACAATGTTGTTATCTTATATTGTTTTTCTTTTTGGTAATGGTAGGGTTGTAGTGTTTTTTTCTCCTTCTAATCATGCATTTCATTGAAGTAAGTGGAAGATTATTAATGATATTTTAGTAAGATACATCTCCTTCATTAATTATATTTCATGGAGGTTACAAAATTTAATTTTATATCTCATGCTATTATCTTTTGGAGGTTGAAAACATAAGATGATGACTAAGTGAGAGTTTATACATTTATTATGAGTGGTTACAACTGTTCTTATTAACTCTTCTTCTTAAATCATGTAACTGCTACATATTTGTTAGATTATTCTTCCAAAGGTATATGATCTTCTACGGGCATGTTCACCTTTTGAAAAAGGAAGAAAAACTTTTAGTAAAAATTATCCATACTCCTACAGAAGGTGGAACCTTGGGGTGGAAGGTGAAAAGGTTGCATGATGATGGATTATAGAGCAGAATTGATCACCAAGTTATCTTACTGCATAAGGACCTTTAAACCCTTCCCTGGAACAAATAAAAGAACAGCATTAGTGCAGAAACAATTTTCTTGCGTCTGTTGCTTATCAACCTGCACTGTCAGGAAACCAAAATGATATTAAAGGACAAACACATAAAGGTGAAACTAGGAAGAGCAGTAAAGATCAAATAAACTATGGAACACCAATAAGAGAAGCAGCAATACCTCGAATGGGCACWACAGTCYATGGAATTTGGCACATGATACCAGAAATGGATGAAAGATGCTTAATCCTGTGTGTGTATTGTCAAAAGAAATTAAGAACTTCTGAAATTCACCCTTCTAATATTTWAAACTCTGGTAACGTGTCCATCTCATGACAAATGACATTTTTGTTAACTGCATTATCGACTACTCAGAAAATGTTTCTTGCAGTTTGCAACCAAAATCGGAAGTCGTAAATTGCCCTAACCATTGTCTAAAATAGTTTATGGACGATAATTGTAATAGTTCCAATCCTTGAAGGCTAACAGGCAAACTGGAAGTCCTTGCTTATTCTGTTACTCAACTAGGATTGCCAAATGCCTTTTCTACATTATAAAATCTCTATGTTATAAAAGATGTTAACATGATTGACTTTATCAGAACAGATGGAATAAAACTATTTGCTATGTACTTCAAATGATACTTGTAATTGTATGTTGTTGTCTTCTTGAATTGGATAATAATACCACCAGAAAAGAGATAAAGTCCACGAGGCTCTTGTCACCTTGGCGTTCAGAAAGCCTAGGGAGGGTTGCTGACAGGTTTCAAAGCAAACCATGACAAGATTAACCATATGAAGATCCTAGAATTTGGGCCACCAGAGTGGTCATCAGAGATGAAATTCTAAGATTAACAGTAGTCTGACAATTTGGATTTTGACTCAGGAAGGATGTTCGAAGCATTAATAGAAGTGTAAGTTTATATTTTGGAAGTGGCAGGAAATAAAAGAGAGAAAYAAATTGGAAAAGTAAAAAATTGGGTGGTTATTTTACACTGGTAAAKCTGAGTAATTGCTAAGGGAAAAATCRTATGAATGCCCTTGTACACTTTGCTCTTGTGTTTTATGAACAAATAAATGAATAGAAATGATTCATTACATGCAGAATTACGTTCATTTTGTTTTTGTTTTTTTGGTTCACATTTAAACCGGCAGCAGAAGAAGATTTGGACAATGGCCCTTCTGTTTTGCTGACAAATTACTCTGCAGTGAAGGGAAGGTGAAAACTTGAAGATGAGCTTCATATTTCTTGGTTGGAAGGATGTCATCTTGGGCCAAAGTCAGACAGGAGTTAAAGGAAAATGTTCCAATAGTCGGTTAGGGGAACAGACATGATATCAAACCGCAGCAGATCACAAGCTAGATCATATATTTCATTGAGGTCTTATTTTCTCTCTTTTGCATGTTAACATTAGATGGGGCTGAGGAACAAGTTAGGCTAAAGAGCATGATTTATCGTAATTTGTATTTTTCTTTTCACAGCTTAAAACTAGYTGTACCATTTGATGTTATGCAAGTAATCAAATCTTCGGCACCTCTAGGATCGTCGCTTTGTACTGAATGGTTTTGGAACGTTTTGCTGAAGTTAAAATTAGTTGATTTTAAACCTGTTCCATTATTAACCTGCCATGATCAACTAGAAAGGACAAGAGTGTCACATAAGCAAAATTAATCGGATAGTATACACAAACACTTAGTCCTATTTAAGATACTGCTATTTGAATTGAATTGACMTACAATAAATATTAATTACTTAAGCCTCTTAATTCGAATCAACGCATTATCTTTCTTTAGAAGAAGCACATAATAGACCACTCAGCCTTTAACGACTCTCATTACATCACTGGGGGCCCAAGCCACCCAAAGAATATTTTCCTTCCATTTATTGATTGTATCATATGGCAGAGCAAATTCTATTGAAATGGGATTAGTACCCTCTTGTTCCACCATRAGTAATCTCCTACCAATCTAGAAGTGGCCCTCAACCAGCGACCAGCCACCTGATCTCTGCTACCTTCCTCTTAGCTTCAACAACCTACCAATTCTCCCTATTCGATTGGCACAATCTGGCCTGGTAACATTATGATACCATCCAAGTCAGGGCATTTACTTAAGCGGACACGAAGAGGGCTATCCCCCTTCCCCCCTGTCTAGACTTGTTCTGCTGTGAAAAGATGCTAACAATGTACTGCAACAGCTTTCAAAAAATAATGTTATWCTGCAACAGCTAATGCATGGCAAAACACTCAGAACACCTAATACTTGAGGAAGCTACCAATACAAATTTGTGCGACCTTCATCGGAATCACCTTTCCGATTCTTTTCCAAGCAGAGTTTGGAGCAAGAGGAGAGTAAGATTGAAGCTTATCATAACCAGCCACCACCAGTAATAGAAAATTGTTTGCATAATTTGCATACTTSTATTCAAATAAAAWGCTGAACACTTGGGGCCGCGAAGGAGAACATCCATCACTAGTTTTTGAGTTRTAAGGAATGTTTATTTTTTGAGTMGGAACTCTAGGTACCTAACTCTACAATCTTTGGTTCAACCATTCAATAATTTCCTGCACAATTTCTTCTTTTTCTGGCTCAAATAGGAGGTCATGTAATAGCCCGTCTAACAGCCTGATGGTCTTGTCAGTTGAGGTGGCCGTTTCATAAAGTTTCTGAGACGCTTGAGGATCGGTGATTGAATCAGCAGAGCCATGAAGAACCAAGAATGGCACACTCATTCTGTGCAAATTTTGTTGTAGGTATGTTGTGATTCGGAGAATTTCGTAACCTGTCCTTATTCTGATAGATCCGGTGAACACAAGAGGGTCGGAATACTTGGCCACYAGTGCCTCTGGATCTCTAGAAACTACACTACCCCTCTTGTTTGCTGCACTGAATTGATATCTTGGCAATAGGAATGAGAAAACTGGGGCTAGCACCTATATATCAATAAAATAGACTCATCACATTCAGGAAAAGAAGCATGTTGAAAGAAGCATGTTGATACTAGTATATATATATTTCTCTTCAAAATCTGTTAAAAAGTAAGTAGTGATGCAATTGAGAAAGTCCTTACTGCAAAAATTGGATGAGATGGTTGGACTCCAACAGCAGGTGAAGTCATGACAACTCCTGCTATACAAGCTTTGACCTCTGGATCTAGTACTGCCTACAAATTGTTGATGGAAACAAGAACGTATGGAGAGTTAAAGCACGAGTAGAATATCATTTTTAACTATGAGAACTCATCAAACAGATAGACTATCACCTTCAGAACTATGGCTGCACCAGTTGAGTGGCCAAAACAAAAACATGGAAGACCTGGGTTTTCGGCTAAGACCTTCCTGATAAACAATTTCTACATGAAATGTAACAGATAGATAAGTAAAATAAGTAATGTTTTCATAAATCAAAAAGCCTTTTTGTGTAAAGATTGAGGTGTACCACATCACCAACGGCATGATCAAGTGAATGTACATAAGCATGTAGCCCATCGCTTCCGCCATGTCCTACAACCGGACAGGAATTGTCAAATAAGGACGAAGRGAATTACACATAAGGGAAAYAGCATAAGATGATGAAAGAGTAATACAAAACCAATTCTGTGAATGCCAGATGCAGGACCGACTTAATATCCATAACATTTATTAGTATCCTAAGAAGAKAAGTCTGAGAAAAGAGAGAGGAGGAATATCCAACTTCATACGATCTGACAATCTGCAAGTTGGTGCTTCTCTTGGTGCAAAGCGCAAAGATATTCACATCTGCTAACAGTCATGGTGGGCTACAACATAGAGCAACTTTGGATGCATTTAATACGAAAGCAGCTGAACAAGTTTACATCTATCAGCTTTACTCACTGGAGGATGCAAGTTGACCCTTGAAGGAAGACCCTGATCTCAGACCAGCAACTCAGCGAGAAAAAAGCATAAAAGTTAAGATTTGGACTGTCTGATGCAAACTGTCTACAAAGAAGTGAGGACCCTCCCACTGGAGTCCAGAAATTGCATATATTTATACATGGATATAGAGATGCCTTCCTGCCTGCGCTAGTACAACCTAGAAATTCAGGATTTTAAAAMAATCTAATCAAGAAAGAAATTAATTGACTCAGTAAGCAWATTAGAGTCTTCAAAATTAATTCTCTTCCGCGCTTCGGCATTCTTTTATGGGCTGGGGTGGCTTACTTATAAGGAGGAGGGCCACATGGTACATTTTCACACCAATGGCATCYGCATCAAAGTTTTCAATCCCTGCAACACCCAAATATAGATGCATAGTTGAAGACAAAACTCTAGGCTACAACGAAGCAGCTAAATTATGAAGGTTCTGCATCTGAAAAAATTAGAGCAGATACCACAAGATTGCACCGTTTTTCTTTTTCGTCTTTTGTTTTTAAAGATATAGGAACCAAATGCAGAACTTCTGAGAATTAGACATGGCCTCCCAACAGTTAGGTTCTAGTGTATGTGGAAAAAAAATTGGATACAAATGAGCTTTAAAGTTTTGCCAATTGCCTCAAAAATTATCCTTACTTCTACATATCGAGGTCCTTGTCCTGCTTAACAGAACCGCAAACATCAGAGAACGAACATTACATTTGATACGACATGGACAACAACCAAAAGCTAGTGGGTTTTCTAGCAGCACAATATAGCTTGAATAAAATTATAGTCCCATCTGTTGCTCTTTATCCTTCCAAACTTCTCTCTCTTTCTCATTCCAAGTACAATAAATGTGCGTTGCTGTAATGTTCACCATTATCTTTGTCAAAGCAGAAATATTGCCGTCTAGTCATTCTAATATGCGATAAACTGCTTACCACAGAAGGAAAAGCAGGAGAAGTCGAATGGCTATTTCGGCTTACGCTCCTTCTCTTATAGAATACTCCTATCGTCCAAATCCAAAGCAAAACTTTCAGATATACCAGATACGCTCGAGTGATACAGGCCTCTTGTCTCAGCCTATTACCTTGTAGCTTTACTGGCCAAGCACACGACTGTAGAAACCCTCTCGACTCGCGGCAACAGCATCATAGTTTCAGCGCAAGCATTAATTCTACGCGCCAGTTAGTTACTGGGATATTTTCTTTTGATGTTGTGCATTTATCACTGACATGAGCTACTACTCTACACGACGTTTAAATAGATTGTCAAGCAAAAGATTTCTGCATATGTAAACAATGATCTCTAGACAAGAGAGAAACTTCGCTCTCGCGCTTTAGAAACGAAAATTGACTGTACGCCAGAGGAATACCTCAAACTCATGTTCATAGTGAAGTCAGGTTGATGAGGGTTCCTCAGTATCTTGGACTCTCAGATAGTACAATATACCATCACGACTAACTAAGCCTGGATTAGCGAAGCCATGCATTTACTAGAGACAACTTAAAGTAGATTCTAGAGAGAGATGAATCTATTGAAAGTTGAAGAACATCAATCAAAATGAGAGATAATCAAAATCTAGAATACATGTGATACTTCCCAAAAATAGAAGTAAATTGTATACATGCTAAGATAAGTTATGTGAACTAAGAACAAGTCCAATGATTTGCAGGAAAAATAATTTCAATTTACCTATCCAATCCATTCCATACACCTTGTAGCCGTTTGCGTTTAACTGCTTTGCGAAATCACTATATCTGCCACTGTTACGACAGAAGCTCAATGGTTTAGTAAAACCAAAAAGTAAACTAATTAGAGAAGAATTCATCTCAATTAGATCAAGAAAAAGAAAACCTGTGCTCATTTAAGCCATGAAGGAGAACAACCAACCCCCTGCAAAGAATAAATCAACCACTTAAAATAACCTTCTTGTCACAGAAGAGTGGGTAAAAGAAAATTAAGAAAAATCCTAGTCAAAATGTTAGTCTCCAACGTCATCAGAGGATAAGAATAACGAGTATAAAAATGAAAAGCTTCAATACGTAGAATCAAGACACAAAAATGTATAGTTGTTAAAAAACAGTAATTGCTAAAAAGGAAAAAAAAGAAAAAAAAAGAATGGGGGACATCAAGGTTGCACATGACATGCCGAACCAAAGACTCATTGAAGAATTCATCTTCTTCAAATAATTCTATTTTCTCAATGATATTATCATTTTAACTTGTGGATAACCTCTACCAGTTGGGGTTTTGCATTTGTATACCTTTTGATTTATTAAAATAACTACAAAAGAATACTYAGAAAGAGCATGCTTTACGTTATGTCGGATGTAGATCTATGTTCAATATAATGGTTCTCTGCTGCTCAGTAGACTTGGAATTACTTCATTGTATGTTGCATCTTACATGGAAATTTCCATCGCCAAAGAATGTAGGATCTGCTAACAGTTTTGCACAGATAAAAGCAAATCCATGAAATAAATAAATAAAAAAAATCAACTCCGGTTGCTGGTATAAACACCATATATACATTGATCTCCCTAAATTCTGGAACAAATCACATCTATATAGCTGTCAGAGTGACTTCTTACTCATTAATGTGGATCATTTTAAAATTACTTTTCGTAGTTCTCCAATGATATACAAGCTGAAACAATACAATAGGCAAAGTTGGCCTAAAGTCTTTCCAGATATGAAGGGGATAAAGGATCTGTTTCTCATCAATTTGTCAATTGATTGGTCCTATCCAACATAGGCAATACTTGTTTACAGTCTAAATGAATAAACAGAAACACCCCTCAAGCAGGTCCTTTTTCTTTAGATCACTGACAGTTAAAACTGTGTGCCAATTGAACAGAAAGACTGCCAACAATATGGCAGCAAATATAGTAGCGGATGAAACTGATTTCCCCCATTCCACGACATGCCAAACTACTATGAAGATGACAAAAAAAAAAGGGTCCCCAGATACAGCCAGGATCCGGGCTCACAGCATTCCACGCCATTGATCATTGAACCACAAAGGTTTATTAACCTAGGGAGACGCTTGATTGAGATAGGAGATAGGATATGTGATGGAAAAGTTAGGGAATACTGTGAGATAGGATCCAATATCAATAGAAAACAAAAGAGTCATCTTCTTAAGTCACGCTTGGCTACTGTGATTCTTGGGTTGCGGTCCCTGCCAAGGATTCCACGCAGATACAACAAAATAGACCGTGAAAATTAACCAGTGACAGCTACTGAGATAGACAAGAGAGGGATATTCCATTATCCCTCATCTTTCTTTAAACTCTTGAAGTTGCCAATTAATATCTCTATACCATCGAGTAACACAGAAATGGCAGAAAGTTATTGATGATATTTCCAACTGGGTTTTCATACTCTGAGGAGTAAACAGAAGGAATAATTCATATTCTCGCATCTTCAATCTCAGCTCAAAACAATGGCACAATGACAATATCCTCGGACTTTACCACAGAAGATTTGTCCAAACTCGAGTTGCATCAAGAAAAATCTAAAATGCAATAACCTGCTATTTCTAATTCTTAAGTGGTACAAAAAAAACCACCTTAACAGTCATGCATTTCAGTTAATGATGTTATTGCTCTTCATTTTTCATTTTTTAAGGTATGTCACATTATGTCCGTTTCATTTTATATTTGTCCTTTAAGGTTGAACAAGTTAAATTATAAAAATATAAAGGCTAATTTGTCCTTCTTTTAATTATCTTACTTTTATAATATGCAATCAAGCTTTGATATTACAACACTCAATAAAGTTTCGACATTTCAATTTCAAAGTTTGACTATTTCGTATCTCTTAATCATGTTGCTGAATTTTTAAGAAAATTTTTATATTTAAAATATAAGAATTATTTATGTTGCTAATATTAAAAATTAAAGAATTATTTATGCTTTTAATATTGATTTCTAACCTTAACAACACTTTTTATTAAAATTGCGATAGTCATGCAATGAGGATAAGGATAAAATAGGAAAAGTATGAGCTGACATATAKATATAAAAAAGGGTRGAGTACTTAATTAATGCTTTTCCAACGGTAAAAAGCAAAAAAGAAATAGGTTCATTTATTTTATTTACCTGACTTTAATCGAAATCGGAGTCCAAGATTGCGTGAACATTGTATCACCTCTAGATGTAGCAAAAAGCGAGAACTCTCGAAGCGACTCTTTCGTATCATCTTGCATTACCCTTTTGATGGCCAGCGTTCTCCTCGCCACCACTTCCTGGTCCAAAGCCGCCGAGGTACTCTTCCACGGTATCATCGCTGTAGGGATTCTAACGACGGGCCCACTCCTCTTCTCCATTTGCTTCTCCTCTTTTCCGTTACCAATACCCTGTCCTCCTCCTACTCCTCCCCTCTGAGGTCCTCCTGTCGCCATCGCCACCACGGCCTTCCTCCTCCGAAACGGCAACAACAATAGGATAAGAAACGCGTTAACCAGCATCAAGAGAGACCTCCATGCACGTAAAGAGAACAAAGCGTTGATCCTTCCACTTGCTCCTGATGTCAACATCACCGTTGCTTCATTTCCCTTTGTGTTCATCACCGCCATCTCTTCCCTTTCTGATGCAAATTTCAGTGGAGTCAAACTCAACACCTGTCTCGATTTCCACCTCCTTTTGGCTTCAAAATGATATGGGATTCTGTTATTTACGCTAATTACGTGCAAATTATGTATTGTGGAGCAGATCATAAATTAGAATTGATATCCAAACTTCGAAACGGTGCTCGAACCAAAGGACAGAGTCTCTCCAGAAAAGAACTGTGCAGCTTTCTACAATATCTTCTTAGGTGCCTGCGATGTGAAGGTTCTGAGATGGAATTCGAGGAGAGAGACGTATATTAATTCCCGTTTGCCTCTGATAATGAAACCGAGAACTCTCTCTTAGGAAGAAGAAAGAAGGAAGAAGAAAGAAGAAATAAGAAACGTGGCAAGGCAGAAACAGCTAATTATCTATATTACAGAATCTTACGGGTGGAAGGGAAGCAAATGTTGATAAGCCACGTGTAAGATGGTCCGGGTAGYGGATATGCGTTGTCGGGTTTCTGCGTTTGAAAAAGTCAATAGGAAGGCTCTTTGACCATCGACACGTGTCTCTCTCCGGTTACATATTTGTCTCTAGGCAATTATCTGTTGACACGTTGCACTGTGAGCACCTTCTAAACAAATGGAATTGATAGAGAAATATGACAGAAAATGCTAGAAGCTTCACCTAGAAAGACATTTGTATCCTCTTCAAGGTAAAAAAGAAAAAGAAAAGTTCTTTTTCTGAGTGCAAATATATTAACATTGAGAAAGTAGATGATCATCAACAAGGATAAGCTTATGGAATTGTTCTTCTGTCATCATTAATCCTCTGCACTTGAAGCTTTTCTTGGAAGAAGAATGAAAAACAGATTAAAATGACGAAGAGAAACTTGAAGTTTAAACAGGAACAATGAGCTTGAAGAACAAAGCTGCAACCAAGAATCAAASGAAAATGAAGATATGCCAAAGCAGAGAAGAAACTGAATATTTATGTTAGCTCACCCCCAACCTGGATGACTGGTGTTCCACGTTGTGCTCCCTCCTTCTTACCCGAATGGTCTACCAGCTACGAGTTCCATTGACAATTTGGAAGGACAAATTTTAGAGCTTATAACTCGACCAAACCATCCAAGCTTTCTAAGTCWATGCTTTTCAACAATCAGAAACATCTTGTTCACCAAGTAAAAATGCTAAAGCAATCTGGAATTCTATAGTAGCTTATTGCTCAAATATCCAACAACCAGTAGAAAAAAGTCCTGGATACATGCATTATTTCATTGATCCAATCTTGCTACTACAGAATTTTGATTCCAAAATGTTGTGTCCCAAATCAAATTAGCTCCAGAAAGTTGATAYGTTTAAATAACGAGCTMCTGTTTTYAGAAAGAAGAATTCCAAAGTTCATCAGTTCTTAAGATGTAAAAGAGAAGAGAGTAGGACTACTGACTTTGCCTGGGTGAAGAAAATATAGGCTTGACACTTAATTGTGCCACCTTTTAGTGGCCTGCCCAAGACAAGGAAGAGGGTGTTAGGAATTAAATCTAAATTCTTACAACGTGAGAAACAAGATAGAAATAAAAAATACACATTTAAAGAAGAATGATCACACGTACAAGACAATACTTATGTGGTTCAACAATGTACTTATGTCCACAAAGTTGTAGGGATTTCAATATAATCAAGAAGGAGTACGAAGGGATACAATACAATGTTTTTAATTTATATATTAGGAGTCCTAAGTAACGAAAGAAACAGACCCATTAGGCATGTTTTAAAAACCTCCTCAGACTTATTTTTTCCCTAAAATTCGTCTATATCATATGCCCATGTAGCAAGTTACGTGCACTTCTGGTTTAGCACAACAGCTTCATTGCTTCCTTGGTGTATCATTTATGTCCATACGCTACCTTAATAGCACTTCTGTTTTTACTATAGAAACCTCTTATGTTTGGATAAACATAACTAGGTTCCATAAAACCCAAYAATTCTCCCACTTGGAGACTAGTTTGATTTCCAACATCAGCTATTATCCTCCAAAGGGAATCCCCTCATCCTCCTGTCCTTAAGATAGAAGACCAATTGAAGTCGCACACAACTTCAGCTTCTCAATAGTGGCACCCTTAGTCAACATGTTTGTTGGGTTCATAGATCCACAGATCTTCTCAAGTAATACCTATTTATCTTCAACAAGATACCGGATAAAGTGGTATTTTATCTGTMTATATTTCGACTTTGAATGAAAAGCCAAATTTTTTACAAGAAAAATAGCACTCTGACGGTTATTGTGCAGAATGCCCTTCTTCTGCTTCTTAACCAATTCATCCAAGAGACCATGTAGCCAAATCATCTCCTATTGCAACTTCAGTTGCTGCAACATAGTTAACAGACTTAYACCGTTATGCACATATACTGCATAACCATTCAAGAGGTTTATYCAAATAACTTGTTTTACTTATAAACATTAATTAAAAGGAAAATAGTTCAAATAGTATGAGCTTTTTATACTAACAGGGTTTCACAGTTATGTACATGTCTTAACAAATTTACATTTACACCATTATGCACATATATTGCATAACAATTCAAGAGGTTTACCCAAATAACTTGTTTTACTTCAAACATTAATTAAAAAGAAAATAAATTACTATAAACATTATAAAATTCCAACAACTGTACAAGTTACAAGTATTACAGGTATTGAGCACTTGTACTGTATACAAGTCCTATCTATAGGTCAAATTCTATAGCAAATAATTYTGCAGCCATCTTAATCCTCCATTCTGACATCTTCTTTTGATCAATAGTCATCAASTCTAATCCGACAAGGGAAAATTCAATAAAGTTCAATGTGGACATGCCACAATCAAAGCTGCAAATTCATTTAAAATGTTAGTCCTTCAATATGACAAATGTATAACTATATTATTTTCAAGAAGAAGGAAAACAACATGCTTATTTAATTGATGAGGAAGTTTTTTCCTYTGATTATACTTGAATTTCGGGGTGGAATAATGATCTCTGACCTTGCCATAAATGAGCYAGGGAAAYAAAAAAATTCAGGGCTCCATATCTTCCTTGAGGTTTCATTAGATATGACMCTTGGCAAACTATAAAATATGTTAATGATGCACTCATCCAAGTCTACTTCCAGCGACATACAATGTGAGTGTAGACAAACTGGAAAGTAAATATAGCGGCATTCCTTCCAATTTTTGCCGATTGGTGGACGTTGCCRTTGAGAGAAAGCATAACATCTCTTTTGTATATAAAAGATTCCATATTGTGGATGTAGTTCTCCTATTGATAATCATTGTAATCATGCTTTCATCATYTGATAAAATCTTAAGTCAAGGACGGTAGTGTTTTATTTTAAAAGGGTTTCATATTTCATCGAACGTTTTCTTATGTAATATAGAGTGTTATCCAAATGTTGTATTACATATCATATAAACATTAGAATAGACCAAATCAATAGTAAACTATTCACAATTATTAAAGATAGTTTTACTTACATCAATCCATCCATCCGRATCCATAAGTACTTCGAAGGAATGTTTATTAATGTCAAAAATGACCAAAGCATAAGTATCCCTAAAAAATCCATTTTACTTAGCATTAAAATTTGATATATAACACAACTAGAATTTATTTAAATTCGTTAAATTTTAAGCAGGGAAATTACTCCTCAATTACCTCTGAAAGCCACAAAATTGAAATCTTGCATTTTTGCGGGATCTATTAGCAGAAATGGATAAAACTTTTTCACATCATCTAACTTTCTTCTCTTGAAAAAAAATTAATAAATGGAGACTGCAATGCAGCTTCCTCTGCCCTTGCCCTCTCGAAGGCTTAAGAGGTGAATCGTCGAACATAGTAGGGCTTTCATTTCCTTCCAAAAATAGTTATGCAGTTATTAGCTAACATTATTTGTATATCCATGAAGTCTCATTGTTGTACATAGAGTGACACAGTTAATGTACAAACCTTCGCTGTTAGTGTAAGTTACCTAACAGTGTAGAACCGTTATAGTAAATAACCTAATTGTGTAACCTTGTTAGGGTCCAAATCAAACTATAAAGCACATTAAATACTAAATGAAGCTTAAAATGTGTGAAATTAAGTCTAAGTATTCTAAATGGAAATAATCATAAGTGTACAAAAAGAAACATACCTTCTTCATTGGAAGACCTTTCTTTCACTGGCACAATGGTAGTCTCAGCCACCTCTTCACTCCTGCCAAAAATAATCATATATTGTATTAGCTAACAATATTTATTAGTGTAAGTCATCTAATAGTGTAGAGCCGTTATAGTCAGTCACCTAACTGTGTGACATTGTTAGGGTCCAATTCAGACTATAAAGTACATTGAATACTAAATTAAGCTTAAAATGTGTTCAATTAAGTCGARGTATACTAAATGGAAATAATCAAAARTGTAAAATGAAATCAACCTTTATTTGAAAACATTTCTTCCATTGGTACTGTGGCATACTYAGCTGGCTCTTCATTTCTTATCAAAAGCAGTCACACATTGTATTAGCTAATAGTATTTGTTAGTGTAAGTTACCTAATAGTGTAGAACCATTGTAGTAAGTCACCTAACTGTATAACCCTGTTAGGATCCAAATCAGACTATAAAGTATATTAAATGCTAGTTTAAACTTAAAATGTATATACTCACCTTGGAGGACCAGCTCAACATTTTCCTCAGCCACTTCTATAGGTTGAACTTCAACAGGTGATGAGCAATCATTAATCACTTCATAGAAACTCCAATATGGATGTGACTCACTTATTGGTGATGCACTAATTGGATTTTCCCCCACAAATGTCTTCATATTTTCTATCACAACAAGTTGCTCCAAATACACTCTCAACTCACCTCCTAGACCAAAGGATATACAATATCAACAAGCAAGCCAYTAATGTCAAGAACTATCAACTTCTTCTTTGAAAGATCAACACGAGGGCTATTAATAGTTAGAGCAATTTCAACATCATGTCTTTCCATTTCTTCACCAATGCCATCATCAACTGGAGTGCCAAATACATCCCGTCCTTCAATTTTTTCCCCACTCCATGCGTTCAACCCCATAATTAACTTTGACAGCCTAGCCTCTAACCTATTTAGTTGATCACTTAGCTGCTGGTCAACTCCATCAATCCTCCTCTCAACTCCATCAACCCTCCTCTCAACTACTCCCTCTACAACCTCTATCCTTTTGATTAGATCATCATTGTGAGAGGAGAGTAAGTAAGACGAGATAAGTGAGAGAGGGATGCATGAAAGGGGTAGCCAGGGATGTAGAATTTGCATCATTTCTTGCAACATCAAAAGGATGAGCATTTGAGGAAGAATCAGGTTCACTAGATTCTATCTCATTGTCCACATTGATGTCTGAGACATCATGAAGAGCAATGAACCCTTTCCAAAATTTCTCCTCTGCCTCTGATAATGAAGGGACTAGTTTCATAATTACTTTTAGAGTCCTTGCTCAATNATCCTTTTGATTAGATCATCATTGTGAGAGGAGAGTAAGTAAGACGAGATAAGTGAGAGAGGGATGCATGAAAGAGGTAGCCAGGGATGTAGAATTTGCATCATTTCTTGCAACATCAAAAGGATGAGCATTTGAGGAAGAATCAGGTTCACTAGAGTCTATCTCATTGTCCACATTGATGTTTGAGACATCATGAAGAGCAATGAACCCTTTCCAAAATTTCTCCTCTGCCTCTGATAATGAAGGGACTAGTTTCATAATTTCTTTTAGAGTCCTTGCTCAATTTAAGTCTTCAAAAACATATTAACAACGTTAAAGTCTGAAAAATCTTCTCTCAAGGTCCACTTAGTCATTCTTGGAATTTTATCTTCACAACTTTTGCCGAACTTGATGGCCAAGTCCGGAATGGCTTCGGAGGCTCAAATGTATAGAAACAAAATATTCATAAGCTAAAATTCATAATTTAGAATTGAAAAATAATACAAAGCTGAAAATTCATAAGCTATTACCCTTATGGATGGAGGAAATCCCTAGTAGCTCATATGAATATTTTTCCTCTATATTGGACCAATTTTTTAGAGTAATCACACTTGAATAATTCAATAGTTTTCAAATATGATTGCCTTCCATATTTATATTTGCTAAATCTTTCCAAATCATCTATTATATATAACATCTACAAAATTAAAAGATGTAGCTTTTTCCCTGCCACATAGAACATGTGTTCAAATTACTAAAGGGCCAAGCTTGTACTTGTCCCTTTGATCTTTCATTTATCTAACTTATAAATCAAGTCTGTCCTATTTATCTTTCCTATACTCTTGGAGAAGTACTTCTTGTATATGTACTCTCTTGACCTTTCTTAGGATCCTCTTTCTCATTGGATTTAACAGCTAATAAACCTGTGATTARAGYGAACTCTCTCAAGCCAAATCTACATTTCTTATTCCCACATTCAAACCAAACTTCAAAAGCTTTCTCCATTTTCAAACACCTCCTAGAAATTGCATGMATCAATTGGTTTTTAACCATTACATCAGCAACCCTTGTCAAAGCGCCAAAGATAGAGTCAGATAACATTTCCCTATGATCACCGTCTAAACTGTTCATTACATTATTGGTCACACTCAATTTGCAASGATTAGTAATACTAACCCTAAAAGTTTCTGTTGGATCTAAAATGTACTCCATGTATGCAGGAAAAAATATAGAATCAAATTTGTATGCAATGACAAGCAATATATGAAGTTTGCTCAAAAGCGGAATTCAMTCTTTAAGGTCATAAAGAAATAGTGATATCCTGTTTATGCCCTCTACATCACAGTTTTAAAGAAATGTTCCATAACAACCTTCGTTAGCTCGTTATGTGCCGTTCTATTTAAGTTATATATGCAATGACAAGTAATATATGAAGTTTGACTCAAAATAAGAATTCACTATTTAAGGTCACATACAAACAGTGATATCCTCTTTATGCCCTCTATATCACAGTTTTCAAGAAATGTTTCATAACTTCATATGTTAGCTCATTATATGCTATCATACTTCATTTACGAATGCAATGACAAGTAATATATAAGGTTTGGCTCAACATAGAAATTCACTGTTTAAGGTCACAAAAAAGAAGTGATATCCTGTTTATGCCWTTTACATCACAAGTTGCGAGAAAYGTTCAGTACATTAGACTTAAGGTATGTATGGAATGAGAAGAAATTCTAATGAAACTCTTATAACGGGGGGTTTATTGTCRATAATGGTTGTGAACTGTTATCTGAGAAAAACACCATGCATGCCCCAATATCATAATAAAAATATACGGTYAATGCCGATATCATAAAATAATTTCAAGCCATACATATCATGATCAACATGTAGAAAGTATCAAACCCTAAAAGATCATAAAGCATGAAAAGCAAGGTGCTTACCTTAAGATGATGCGAAATGGAAGTTYAGAGCTTGCTTTGAATTTGAGATGGGAATCCTTGCCTACGAAGTCGGTCAAAAAATGCGAAATGATGGAGTTGGTCAGAAAATGCGAAACAATGGGATTCGATCATAAATGAGTAAAGAAGATGAAGAAGTTGAGAGATATAAATTGACGCTAAATTTGAAATGAATAAAAAGACGTTTGAGTTGAAAGATATGTGAGAATGGAGTTTAAAAAAAATAAATTTTGTCATTTGTTATTAGACCAAAATTTGTCACGATGATGTTATCAGATACATGTTCTTTTGCAAAAATAGTGCTTTTGGGATTTTGCCTTTACTTATTTCTGCCCCGATACAGCATAATGCGCTGAGGGGAGTCACGTGTGGCTCATATAACCTCTTATTTTAGTGATCAAAATGGTCAAATAATACTCTAMAGGTTAAGGGATGAATAAGGTAAAAAAATTGGGTCTTTAATAAAAATAAAATTTCCTTTTCTCTTTACGTTTTAYGTTTTTTCCTTCTTCCTTCTCTTTCCCACCTCACATTTGTCCTCCTCTATATTTCCGCTGCCGATAAATGCAATGACCATCCGAACATATAATTTAGCTTCCGGTCGTAACCCATTAGGCCATTACGCAGTCTGATAACTCAAARTCAGATAACCACATAAAATAGTTGCCCAGGTTTTTGCATACTTGCATCATTTGGAACACTAGCAAAGCCCCTCCCCCCGGGAAAAAAAAATTAAAATTCAACTAACATACTTATATATTAAAGATATAAAGTTTGATCCGTCTAAATTAATTTTCTGATTTCGCTACGGCTTTTGAAGGTATCCTATAATTAATCATGTAAGTCCTAGTCCAATATTAGAGATTACATAATCAACTAAACTATATATACATTACATTCTTTTCCAGTACTTTCTTCAAATACAAAAACAATGTCACTTGAAGTCAGCTACTTCGCCTCATGAGGGGAAAAGATGGGCACCTCAACCAAAACTAATCCAGAAGAGTTACAAAAAGGTCCCATGTCTTCACTCTTTTACCTTCTTTACTATGAAAAGATCATAATGTGACAAACTTTAGTAATAAAGGGAGTACGGGAACATAATAAATTGAAGAAATGGAATATAAATTTTCTTCAAATTAAGGTTTTGATATGAAAAAATGTAATCATTACAATATAGCCCCTCAAAAAATTTGGAAAGCATACAATTTCGTCATTAGTAAATAGTAATGAACGAGAGGAATTCATTATTCAAATGRACTAAAAGTTCAATTTTTGCCCTTCAAGGTTTTCAGCTTCTCAACGGAAAAAGAACCCTTTCCTTGGAGGAGAAGAAGAAGAAGAAGAACGATTGAGAGAGGTGATTATGGAGGTTACAGCCATGAGACTGAATCCCACGAGTAGGATACCAGTTGAAATTAGCCCTTTATCTAAGAACTTCAATGATTTTGATCTTGCTTCATCAACACCAGTTGCTCCAGCTGCTAGTAGGAGAGCAACAAGTACATCGACAAATCTTTTAATCTCAAATATAACTCCGAACCCTACTCCAACTCCAGTTGCTAAAACGAAGCTGATGAGCTGCCAATKTCAAATAAAAACATTTAGATTCATATACTCAAAAGGTGGATCGATCTATCTTAGAAATTTCTTTATTTATTTTTTATTTGTTTTCAGAAAAATTTCAAGATTCCTAGCAAAAGCTAAGTCCACGTTCTCTTTGTTGTTTCATATTGAGTTCTATCCCCTTATTTTGATTTTTTGAACCAAGATATACATGAATTGGAATCCTAGTTTCGTGTTTTCTGTGTGTTGTACTCGTTTTTCTTTAGATTGTCCAAAAACTTCTAABTAGGTAGATGATACTTTACTTTTGTGTTTAATTTTAATTTGAACATTTACTTATATTGATTAATGGTTCTTGTAATTTAATTCACAAGCAAATTCATTAGAAATATTCGAAATAGTTTTTGTCCAAATTTTAAATAAGACGTTTTTTTTTTCAGTTTTTAATTTTTAGTTTTTCCAAAAGACAAACTAAATGCATTTTAACAAATTAAAAAATAGCCACTCAAAATAAAAAATCAAAAAATATTTTCGAAAATGAAAACTAAAAGTAAAATACAAAATGAACACAACAACCTAAGTGCAAAAGGAGTAAGAAATTACCTTGTCTCCATAGAAGTCGAAATCAGGCATGCAACCATTACGTATCCACCTTTTCTCTGTGCATGCATGATATAAAGCAAACGGGATTTGAATCAGTGTGTATACAAACCCAACCCCAGCAGCAGCCACTACATACCTGTTGTTAATTATGTGAAATCACATAAGTACAATCCATATACAGAACGACCTAACTATTTTGTCATATATGAGATACAATATACTTTCAAAAAGAAAAAGAAAAATTATAACGTGATACACTTTCAGAAAATKACAAACGTATACTTCAATAAACATTGAACCAAATGTTTGCTCTTTAAACCTCAAATGTCTGTGTTATGGAGAAGGTGCCTCACCTGTAGGCATGGAGATCAGTGAATGATATTTTAGTTTCATCACTGAACTTGTAATTGTTCAAAACCATAACCACGAGTGAACCMGCAAGGACTAAAAGAGTGAGAATCCTCAAAACTAGAATTGAGTTGATTATTTTCATGGAAGCCATTGTTGCTCTTCTGCTTTCTTTTCACCTCTTTGTGGACTTTTTGCAGAAATACATGATATTCTGAAATGTCTTTTATAGATAACAGTGTTGGAGACGTATCTCCTCGTACAATCGATAATGTCCAATGCTTTTGCCAGCAATCTGTTGTGCTTAAGCTTCTACTGAACATAGCCGGACGATGGCTCCTATATTCTTTGACTTCTTAGCCGGCCATGAAAGACAAGCGTTCTTGTTCATTTTTGCAAGGCAAGACCGCGTCAAACTTCATTGGCAAATCGATAAATCAGTTCGTTGTAGACGATATGGTTTAGGATTATTAGCCAGTCGATGGATTTTTAGGCCATCCACAAGGACAAAGGCCTACATATAAGGCCCATTTAATGTACTTCTTCACAAAATAACAAATCTACTTCCATTTGCAATCCCCTAGTATACACTAATTTATATAAATACTATATTAATAAAAAATAGTATAATATAATATTTATACGAATTAAATCATGTAAAATTCTAATTATAGGTAAAATGGTAATTAGGTAATTCATTTAATTATACACATTAACTTATGTACATAAATAATACTTATCTTGTAATTAGTAATCGAATAAAAAATTAGTAATTAGGAATTTAAAATGGTTTATTTCTCTACCAATAATTGTCTATTGATTGAAAAAAAAAAAAAGAAAAGATGTGCTAATATTTAATTACACATGATTTCAATTGTACCTGAAATGGTAGCTAGGATGGTTTGTATATTATAAATATATGTAAGCCTTAAATTATACCAGGTAGCTTCTATCCTATAAGTAAGCAAAAATGGCAATTGTGTTAGTAAAAAAGAAAAAGAGAGCAAGTTTCGGGAGAGAAGGAAGAGAAGCAGAGAGGAATCGTTGATTGATTATCGTTAACCTTAAATGTGAACCACCCTCTATTTATAGAGGTTAAACCTAAGGATTATTTATACAGATTAAACCTAAGGCTTATAGAGTAAACGGTAGGGAAATCATTCATTAATAATTGTTTACAACACTTCCCATTGAATGACTAATCTATACAACAATTGCCTCATAAAAACTTGTCTAGGAAAAATCAAGTGGGAAAAAACTAACCAAACTAAGAACGAAAGAGTATAATTGTTGTTGGACTATTAATTGTTGCCTCATTAAAATCTTGTCGGGAAAATCCTGTGGGACAAAAACTGAATGAAGGAAAAAGAATACAACTACTCCCCCTCACTGGATGTCCTTGATTCGATGCATTTCAATCCGATGAATCAATTTTCTCCACATTATAGCTTAATGTAATTTGTTGAACATTGATGTTGTTACTTTTTCTGAAGCTCGTGCATGTAGAAGAACTTTGGGAAATATGCTCTGTTCTATCTCCTTTGAAGCCTTCTTTGAATTGTGCAATATAAGCTCATGAATTGCAATAATATTTGAATCATTTGAGTATCTAATTCTTATAGTTTGCTTAACAAATCTCTAAGATATAATGTTCACTAGATAACTATAATTTGTAAGGAGATTTATAGAAAAAGTACCAATCGTACTCAGGTACACTACTTCAAGATTAAGAATCTTTTCCCCACTTCAAGTGGAGGAAAATGATCTTTATCAACTTCAAATAATTTAATGGACATAAAGGATACCGATGGATGTGCACTATCCATAATAAATTGTTTTGTTATTATTCTGTATAATAGAACTAATGAACAAATAATCCTTTAGGAAATGTTCAATTTACAAACTAAGATCAATTTTATATTTCTTAGATCTTTCATCTCAAATTCATTTGATGTAATCTACAGCTTTGTTGAGCTCTTCAGGAGTCTTAGTTAGATTTAAATCAATATAAACTGCGACAATTGCAAAGTCAAATATGTTTTTTTTTTTAATGAAAACACAAGGATAGACATCTTTCTTTTTATATCCCTCATTCAATAGATATTCGCTAAGACGATTATATCAAATATGTCTAGATTATTTTAATCCACAAGGATTTTTACGATTTGATGGATTGACTTTTTCAATTAAATATTTCTGATATAGGGATATATATTTGTCATTGTCTATGATTCATATAAATAAAGCCATAATATTCATCAAATGCATATCAAGGTTTTCATGTATTCTTAAGCTTACAAGATATTTAAACATAATTATATTCACTACAGGTGAATTGTTTTTTATATAATCAATATCTCGTCTTTGTGAAAAACCTTAGACCTTAGACGTGCTTTATATCTCACGACTTTGCTGTTTTCATCTCTTTTTTGCATATAAATATCCATTTATAATCAACTGATTTTACATCATATTACGTGCAGGTTACAGGTCCAAGAACCTCATGTTTCGATGGTGAGTTTAATTAAGACTTAATTGCATCTCTCCATCTTGACCAATCTTATCTATGTTGACATTTTTAATTGATTTTAGTTCAAGATCTATATAATCATCTATCATATTGAGAGCTCTCTATATTATTCCGAGGAATTCAAATATCTTTATTAATATCTCTTGGCTATTTTTAATTTCTAAATATGGCATTTGAACTATAGTTTTTGCCTTTTGGGGAACTTTTTTGTATCTTTAGAAACAATTCAATGCTTTGCGGCTTTAGAATCAAGATATAAAGCTGCCCTTGGACGGTGATTAAAATCCAAATCAGGCTTCTGGCCATGTCTATAGAAGAATCATACAACATTATAGCGTGTTTTATATTAATAGAAGTTCATAACATTTGTCCTGGCTAGCACTTCCATCTGGATAGATAATTATATGATATATATAATTGTTAAAATTAACAAGAATTTAAATCGAAAAAGGACTTTTTATGAAGATAAAAAGTATCGGTTATTGAAACTCACAAAATTGACGATTTTCTTCTCTCGCAGTCGTCCGAAATAAGTATTTGATTTCTTACATATAAAGACTTAGACTCACTCCGTATATAAGAGTCTATCCAATCTGACTTCAATATTGATAGGCTTTTTATCAAATTAGCCTCCTAACTCTATACATAATTGAACTTCATTTTACAATTCCTACATTGCATCCTTAAATCTCTTTTCACTAAGCATCTTCTTATTCAAGTGATGACCGATCTTCAATGGTTTTAATAAATATTCGAATCTTCAGAGAATTAAATCAAGTACTAACCTTCTTATCCTGGACCAATCATCGATAAACTGAACCTTGGATTATAAATTGTATTTGATATGACCAATGAAAAAGGGATTACTTAGACAAATCAAATAGCTTGGTCTGTTATCTAAAAATATTGGAGTTGGGTCATTTTGTT
>MEJB01000637.1:0-17674 GCA_001752375.1 Rhazya stricta
TAATAGTAAACTATAAATTGTCTAATGCTTTAGTATGTATAATCAAATTTGTTTTAAAAATACATTTATTTTAGTTAGAAATTTGACTCAGAGTATTATTTTAGRAACTCCCTTTCTTACACAAATATATCCCTTTACAGTAGATAGAGATGGCGTACATACTAAAATATTAAATGAAAATATTGTTTTAGATTTGTTACAACTCCCACTACTAAAGAAATTAATGATTTAAAAGATTCAATTATTAATAAAAGAATCAATTTAATAATAAAACAAATTAATTATTTACAGGAAGAAATAAAAATAGAAAAGATTAAGCAGTTGTTAGAAACAGATAAAATAAAAAAACAGATAAAAGAATTTGAAGACTTGTTAATAAAAGAGGTTTGTTTTGACTTACCGAATGCCTTYTGGGAAAGAAAGAAACATATAGTTAGCCTACCTTATGAAAAAGGCTTTACTGATCAAAATATCCCCTAAAGCTAGACCTATACAGATGAATTCTAAATTATTAGAGTATTGTAAAAAAGAAATACAGACTTTATTTAAAAAAAGATTAATTAGACCTTCTAAATCTCTTTGGAGTTGTGCTGCTTTTTATGTAAATAATGCTGCAGAAAAGGAGCGTGGAGCTCCAAGATTGGTTATTAATTATAAGCCTTTAAACAAAGYTTTACAATGGATTAGATACCCTATACCCAACAAAAGAAATTTGTTAAAAAGAACTTATGGTGCAAATTTGTATAGTAAATTTGATTTGAAATCTACATTTGTATAGGAATTTATGAGGCCTTTTGTTTTTTTTTTTTTTTGTTTTTGCCCTTTTCGCGTTCAAATAAGGGGTTGTTTGGGCTTATGTTTGATTAGAAAATCGGAAATGACAACATTTTCCAGTAGAATCTTTCAACTTTCACATTTAGATTTCTTATTATATTATTAATGTGCTTTATTATAAAGCAATGAATACGTTAGCTCCTAGAGCTAAGATAGTTTCTAGAATTTGTGARTCTTTATTATTCGAGTCTAATACAGAACATATGAATAAATACATACCTAGATCTATTCCTTGGAATGAATTATTAACAAATGATTCTAATTGGAATTTAGAAAATATTCAAAATGTTAGTCAGAAACCAAAAAATAGAATAGAACCAGGTAGATTATCAAATATTACAGAATATAATAATGGATCARTAGAATTAAACTTTTATAAAAGAAAATTTAACAGTAGATTTACARAATCATCTTCTGTAAATGAAGAAAATAGAACAAAATTAYATAGTGTAAATTTTGATAGAAGTATCCCTCAATCAATTTATTCTTTTAGATCTCAAAGTATGAGAGAAATTGGAACAGAATATAATCCGACTGCAAGTCAGATGGCACTTAACTTACCATCTGCGTTAAACATGATTATTAGTAATAATTGGACAATTAATCATAATTTATTAAGAAAATGATTTTATGCTAATGATAAAAGTGAAAAAAGAGATTGATTTTTTAAATCTTTTTCTCCCTGAAAGAGAGATCATATAAGAACCGCTTGATACGATAAAATGAATAAGTTACATATACATTTAGAATTTTTTATTAATCAAATCATCTTGAAATTTTATAATACATAATACTTGACGGAACATAATTCATTATTGATCTTTCTAGTCTAGGATAATAATTTCTAGTCTTACTATAGGTTCTACTCATTGTATATTTTTTATTATTAGCTTTTAATTTATTAATACTTAATTCATTAATTTTGTTATCAGATTGACAATATTCTTTAATTATTACATTATTTATATTTTTACCTTCATCTATATGTAAATTCTCTAATTTCTTAGTTATATCTTTTAATAATATATTTTCATTTTTAAAATAAATTTTTATGAATTATTTAATTTAAATAAAGGCCGTTTATGGTTAATCTTTTGAGAAAGTCTGCTAATCGAAGGACTTTTTAATTTATTTACTTCTTCAGATAAACTATATAATTTTTTATTCGTATAATCATTTTGTTAATACATCTTATCTATGTCTTTCAATGTAGRCTGAGAATCTTCTTTTCTATTTTTTAAAATTATTTTAAAAGAATTAGCTACTATCGTATTTCCACCTATATTCAATGCAATTTCTATTAAAGGAGGATCAGATGAACTAATTATTTTTCCTAATGTAGTATTYCAATTTTGTACCATATTTACTTCATTATTATTATGTAATTTTCATTATTCTTGATTTTTTAAATATCTATCAGGCCAAGTAATTGTTATTCAAATTTTACTGTAGATTTACTAGATGAAAATATATTAAAAACATTAACAATTAATATTCAGACAAAAATTTATCTTTAAATAAATCGAAATCAATATGATTAATTCATAGAATTTATTATAAAGTAATGAATACTTTAGCTCCTAGAACTAAAATAGTTTCTAGAATTGGTGAATCTTTACTATAGGTTGAGAGATATTTCTATCAAAATCTATACTATGTAATTTTATTCTATCATCATTTACAGAAGAAGATTCTATGAATCTACTATTAAATTTTCTTTTAAAAAATTAATTCTACTGATTYATTACTATATTTTRTAATATTTGACAATCTACCTACTTTAATTATATTTTATGATCTTTCACTAGCATCGTAAATATTTTCTAAATTTTATTAAAATCATTTTATAATAGTTCATTCTATAATATTGTTCTCTATATATAAATATTTGTATGTTGACACTTCCAAATACTTTTGAAGACTGACAAGATTTCTGAAGTGGCTGGCTAAGTTTTGAAAGACATAAAGACGAAGTGGCTGACAAGAATGGATAAAAAGTTGATGACTCACCAAAGAATTTGTAATAATTGTATCTCTTTTACTGTATGCTTAACTTTAACAATTATTGTACTTCAGCCGACTGTAACTCTATAAATTGGACTCAATGAAGTATCGGTAAAGGCCGAAAACCTTACTCTCATTTTGGAAAACTCTTTCTAAGTACGCAACGATTCCCACAAGTAATGACAGAATAAAAACATGTTTAAAATTGAAGAATATTTACAGATGAATAGTTAACGTTTCTGAAAAGAAAGAAAGAAATTTGTAAGAATGGAGTAACAGGTTTCTAATCACAAAATTGCATAAATGCAATGGACTTCGCAACAATAAAGATAATAACTTGTAAAATCATTTTATGTTAAGGAAAATTAAAAGAAGATATTTACTTCTGAAGTCCTTCTAGGATATAAAAATATAAACATGCCCCTTTGCAGAATTAATTATGGTAGGGCAAATCATCAATCGAGTACGACCCCATTCACACGAACTGCATCCCACATATACAATTCAGATAAGAAGTATAAAATTTTGAAGAAGGACAACAAGACAATGAACTAAGAAATTCCTCTCTATTTTCCTTGGATGAAGCCCAGCACAAATCCGGAATCAAGAGAAACAAAAACATTGATTATATCCAACTACAATTTACTATTTGAACTTATTAGTATTTGTACATTCATGAGAAGTCTTCATCTTGACCAAAACTGTCAGGGATTTTTCAAAAACGAAACTGCAAACAATATTTGAATTTTCATTGCTAGCTTTTCTTCTTATTCAATTGCTCGCTTTCGGAATATTATGATCATATGAAATTTCAGATCAGTAACAACAGTAATAAAAGCAATGACACGAAAGCATCAAATAATATATTGGATTGGAGGAAATCAATAAAAATATAAAAATAGTGATCAGATAATTGAAACAATGCAAAAATACGGCATTTTCAATCCTAATGTTGTGTATCAGAATAACTACATCTATCGTATATCTTCGCTAAGCTAAGGTGCAGTCAAAATTCTGAAAAATCGCGTAGAAAAGTAGGCCAAATTGGATCTCCCTTAGTAGACATAATATAATCAGAAAATCAATGAATAGAGGTGAAAAAAAGGAACGCAACGGTCTACCTGACTGAATTATATACTAGCAGAACCTGATCAAGATTTCGCAGCCTTGCACTCCTTCCAATTTATCAGATCCAGATGGAGATCAAGACACGGAATGCGAAGGAGAGAATTAGAGGTAGACAATTGAAGGAGTTCCTAAAGAAATTCGAACGGAGAGCTGCGTGATTTTGTTGCTGAAATGGACTAATACGCAGAGAAATGAGAGAGAAAAAGAGAGAGGGGGGAGACAGAGAAGTGAAGGGTGAGGACGGAGTCACCGCACCGTGAGCGAAGGAATTTATGAGGCCTTTTGTTTTTTTTTTTTTTTTTTTTGCCTTTTCGCGTCAATAAGGTTGTTTTGGCTTATGGTTTGATTAGAAATCGAAATGACAACCATTTTCCAGTAGAATCTTTCAACTTTCACATTAGATTTCTTAGTATATTATTTTTTAATGTGCTTGTATCAATGAGTGGTTATAGCTGTAAGCCAGTGACGTCTGTCCGCGTCTTTGGCAAATCTGTATTGCCTTTTTCTTTTGTTCAGAACATTTGGCAAAGATATTCTTGTGGAGAGGTAATTCTCAAACACGTAAACAATTAAAGTAGCAAAAATAGGGATAAGTTTCCCTTACTTCAAGAGAATTTCATCAAAATATTAATTAAAGTTCCATTCGATAAAATTGAAAATTTTAAGTCTCAATGCTTAGATAGAATTTATAAATACTATAAATTTACTTTATATTCACTTTGATTGTCTAATTTCATATACTGACTTTGATAATTTAATCTCTAATATATCTTTCAATTTCACATGTATCACATAGCTACAATCTTAGAAGTGCAATTGTATCCTTATTTATCATAGCTGGATCTTTATAAGATTACCTTCTCCTGCAAATTCTAATCTTAGCACCTCTGTAGCTCTAGATATCAAGTTTGCAATGTTATCGTTAGTATTAAAATCATATTCCTAGCTTCCTCACTGAGGTTTTGCCAAAAATCTTAATTCACTATTAACTAGACTTCGTTCGATAAAATGTTTAGGAGTATCATAATCTATTTTATTGACTATAACCGCTATCCTGGTAGCTATCTCCCATTTATYTATGACATGGGTTTTCATGTATTACTAACACAATCTAATTCTGGATATATTTCAAAGGGGTTTATCGGTTCATTTTTCATAACTTCTATTGAGGTATGAACTTCTCTACATTTTTAAAGAACTTATTCCTGCATATCCTCTGGATATCCCCTCCGCTTCTTATTTTTGGGTTTTAGTACTAGTACTAGGAATATCATTTATATAAGAATTCCAATTTATATATCTTTAATTATTGGATCGAGTTTAAGATTAATAAAAGTATCTTGATTTTCATTTATATCTATATCTCCTCTATTTTTTTTTTTTAATTAGATTATCTATATATGAATTTTCAAAGTCTAAATCTGCCATATTAGATTATTTCCTCTATATCCTTTGGAATTTTCATCTTTACTAAATGTTTTGTTATGGTATCTAAGATCTATTTGATCATTTTATTTTATTATCTTTTTATTTTAATAATAATTTCTTGATTTTTTAATTCTTGTAATATATGTTCTCCAAAGTAGATAATAGGTTTTTTTTTCTTTTTTTGTATTTCTACTAAATCTTGTTCTATTTTTAGAGGATTATCTCCTACTTCTAATTTTTTATAACATTCTTTATCCATTAAAATGACTTTCACTAGAATGATTCGTTAGACTTTTATGAATTTCTATCTATTTATTTTTAATTGTTATCCATTCAATATAACTATTTTCATATCTTTCTCGAATAATATTTAATGTCTGTTTACAAACTCCTAAAATTTGTAAATACTCAAATGTATAYAAGTAGTAACACTTATGTGCTTCCCTACCAAATATTCGTTCATCTATATTTTTATTTTTTATTTTTGAATATTTGATCACATATTAAAGAGTCCATTCTTTAAGGTGAATCATAATACCAATCTTCATTGTCTACAAAATTGTCATCATTATAGAATCTAATAGGTACATCATTATCCCATTCTTGAGCATATCTATTATTCATTTTGAATATCTAAATTATAATCAATTGTCATCAATTATCATGGCCCATAGATTGGCTTGGCTGTAAATATAATTGTAGTGGTACGTCTTCTATTTCTTGCATCCTGGGAAGACTAGGAGAATGAATCTGGCTGACTAAGTTTAGCCACCCTTGTTGCTTTGTAGCTGCTGGAAGGATAGTTGTTTTCCTTTTGCTGTGTTACGCCATTTAAGGTGTCTTATCAACTTAACGTCTATTTGCAAACTCCTAAAATTTGTAAATCCTCAAATGTATATAAGTAGTAACATTGGGTGAATCATAATACCAATCTTCATTCTCTACAGAATTGTCGCCATTATAGAATCTAATAGGTCCATCATTATCCCATTCTTGAGCATATCTATTATTCGTTTTGAATATCTAAATTATAATCAATTGTCATCAATTGTCATGGCCCATAGACGGGCTTGGCTGTAAATATAATTGTAGTGGTACATCTTCTATTTCTTGTATCCTAGGAAGACTAGGCGAATGTATCTAGCTGACTAAGTTTAGCCGCCCTTGTTGCTTTGTAGCTTTTCATAAATATTTCACCAATTTTTAAAATACTAAAATTGAATTAGGCATAATAATTATCCAAAATTTTATCATTCTATATAAATATCCAAATATCAAGAAATAACAAATTTCTCAATCTTAAATAAAAAGGCCAACATGCTTCCATACTTTTTCTGCTTTGACCAATATATTCCCGGATATTCGATGAGACTTTAAATACTTATATCTTTATTTCGAGGAAATAGTTTACAAGAGAGAAGATTACATTTCTTTCAACTCATGATTTCTAATAGCTAACTAACTTCAATATATAGTTGTAGCAGATATGAAATTCGGATCTATTTTCTAAACAGAGATAACAGAGATAATTGGAATAGTGTCTTACGTTGAGAGAAGTCACAGAAAGTTGTTCAAAGAGAAGGAGATGCTCAAGTTCTGCCTTCTTGTTTCATTTCATTGCTCTTATATAGAAGTTCTTACAAGAGGAATTAGTGCAATTATTAAAGGTAATAATTTTAAAGAGAATCTACTAGTACAATAATTCTACTAAAGTCTTCATCCTTATCTGTTCTAATCGGCCTTCTGTTAAAATTGATTTCTTTGTCTGCCATATTGCAAGGAATCTTTTACTTTATGTCAAATCAGCTGTTTTCGTTCACATGCTCTTAACTTTCTTTTATCACATCTGTCTAAAAGTATTCTGGAGCCATCTGTGAAAGTGGTCCACAGAATGGGTTAAACTCATCTGTAGCAGAGTGCTTTGGAGAATCTTCATCTTTTACCAAATCTTGATACATCTTTTCAAGATTTTTCTTCATATCTTCAATTTCTTTTATCTTGTCCTCTTTACTTTTTCGCGAAGATGTTGATCCTTTTGCTGAAGTCTTCTGTACATTTCTCTTGACTTCATCAAATTGAGTCCACCATTTGATCCGAAATGTTCTTGCTAATGATGTCTGTCCATATCCATTAGGAATTTTAGAAAACTGCCATACAAGGATCCATGGAAGTTTAGTTAAAAAGAAAWAGGTCATTTATTTTTCCAATTCTGTAGCAAACGTTGATGGCATCTTCATAAAGGAATTGTATCTGCTCATCATCTTAGGAGGAAGAATGTTTGAAGTAATACCAAACTTTTTCCACCAATTGTAAAACCATCTTAGAATTGGCGTAGGCAAATCAGTCTTTAGTTGAATGAACCACGAATGAGTATAAGGTCTGATCAATAAAAATTTTTTCCAAGCATTTATATAATCAAAATATGTAAATGCTGAAGGCTTCATGTTCATCGATACTGGAAAAGATATTGGAGTAGTAAAGCTAGTAGTCTTCCAAGTCTTTAGTGTCAAGATCTGTAGTATATAGACTTTGGAATATGCCAATCTTTCACATCCTAGTTTCTCTTTATCCTGTTGCATAGCATGCTGAGTCTCTATAGAATTTGTGAACAAAAGAATGGCTTCATACAACGCTTTAGTCTTCATAGGATTAGTGAAGATATAATGAAAATATGTAAATAAATAGATAGAGAAAATATCTTTAAAAGATAAGTCTTCATGATCATCTTCTAAGGTAATAACCAGTGTAGGAGCTTTCTCAAACTATTCTCCTAGTTTGACTTGATCTGTAGTAGAGGTTGAAGTAGAGGGTAATGTTGGAAATTCAGCTAATCTAGAAAATATGGCTTCTTTATAAGTGTTTGGGGATGTTGTCTATTCAAGGACTGAGGATGATCTGTTTATGAATCTAGTAGGTGGAAAAGGAGGTGATTGGGTTAAGGCCAAAAACCTATTTTGTTGTGTAGGAATGGGTGCTCTGGGTCTATTACTCATGCTTGTCCTGTAAAAATCCTCTAGTTAGATAATCTGGTAAAGAATTATTTTTTCCTTTAATAAATTCAATATCAAAATCAAAAGCAGATAAAATAGCCTGCCACCTAGCAAATATCTGTTTAGACACTAAATTTTTAATATCCTTTTCAAGAATCTTTTGCAGCTTTGCAGTCTATTCATAATAAAAAATTTTTGTCGATCAAATCATCCTAAAATTTTGTAATACATAATACTATTGATAAAATTTCTTTTGTAATTGTAGAATAATTTTTCTCAGAAGAAATCCAAATACCAAAATGAAACCTTACTAACTGTTCTGTAGTAGAATTAGACAATCTCTGTTTAAGGATTCCTCCATAGCCCAGTTCCGAGGCATCCGTTTCAACCACCATCAGTGCATTTCGAATATGGTATCCCAAGGCATGGCAAACTCTTAATTAATTCTTTAATTTTTTAACAGTATTAGTTTGTTCTTCTGACCAAGGAACTGCATTTTTCCTAAGTCTTTTATATAATGGTTCTGCTATGATTCTTAAATTTTTAATAAAATCTAAAACATAATTCAAACATCCTAAAAATCTTTGTAATTTTTGTTTATCTTTTATTTCATCTGGAAATTTATCACCAAAATTTATTGCTCTATAAATTGGTTTATATGTTCCTTGACCTAGTTCATGTCCTAAAAATCTACATGTAGTCTGAAATAATTTCATTTTAGATGCAAATAATACTAATCCATTTTTTTTAATAGTCTTATAAGATATATTCAAATGCTTAAAATGATGTTCAATAGACTTAGAAAATACTAACACATCATCTATATAAACWATACAAAAATCAGTATGTGGAGTAAAAATCTCATTCATCATATTCTGAAATTCTGATGGAGCATTTTTCAATCCAAAGGGCATCACGTTCCATTCGTAATGTCCAAAAGGTACAGTAAAAGCAGTCTTATATCTATCCTGTTTTGCTATCTGGATTTGCCAGAATCCAGACTTAAGATCAAATTTATTATATAAATTTGAACCATAAGTTCTTTTTAATAAATCTCTCTTATTAGGGATATGATACCTAATACATTGTAAAGCTTTATTCAGAGGTTTATAATTAATTATTAATCTTGGTGCACCTCTTTCTTTTTCAGCAGCATTATTTACATAGAAAGCAGCATAACTCCAAGGAGACTTGGACGGCCTAATTAATTTTTTATCTAATAAATTTTTAATTTCCTTTTTACAGTATTCTAATAATTCAGAGTTCATCTAAATTGGTCTATCCTTAGTTGGTATGTCTTTATCAGTAAATCCTATTTCATAGGGTAAATTTACTATATGTTTCTTTCTTTCCCAAAAGGCATTTGATAAGTCTGAGCAAACTTCTTTTAATAATAAGTCTTCAAATTCTTTTATTTATTTTTTAATTTTATCTGTTTCTAACAATTGTTTTATTTTTCCATTTTAACTTCTTCTTGTAAATAAGATATCTRTTTAATAATACAATTTATTCTTCTAGTAATGGTAGAATCTTTTAAATCATTTATTTCTTTTGTAGTAGGTAAAGTTACAAATTTAAATAAAATATCTTCATCTAATATTTTAATATGAACACCTTCTTTATCTACTGTAAAAGGATAAATTTGTGTAAGGAAAGGAGTTCTGAATAATACTCTGTGTTAAATTTCTAACTAAGATAAAAGTATTTTTAAAACAAATCTGATTATTACAAATCAAAGCATTAGACAACTTATAATTAACTTTCAGTTTAGATTCACTAAYTGAATTTAATCCTTCTTTTRTTTTCTCAAAATATCTAGTAGGTATTAAACTTTCTGATATACAATTCTGATCAGCTCCACTATCTAATAATGCTATAGTATCTAAAACAAATTCATTTTTAATCTTTATATAGACATGAATATAYCATCTTTGATAATTAACTTCAAAAATTAAAGAAATATAATCTGTATTAAATATTTCTGTAGTCTTTGCAGTTTCTTCTATAGGATTTTCTTCTTCTATAACTTTCTATTTTCCCTTATCTTCTTTAGCCATATTGGTTAATACTCATACTTGAAACTGTAATTCTCTTAATTCTCCTTTTAGTTCATTTATTTCATGTTGTAAATTAGAAATTGTAATTTTACTTTCTTGCTTAAATCTTGAAGTAATTTCATTAAAATTAAACGGTTTTATTTCTTGTTTATGTACATCAGTTATAATTAAATCTTTTAACTTTAGTAAATATTCTGTCTTAATATCTTTATCCTAAATTTTATCTATTAATTCTAAAAAGAATTTCTTATCAGAGGATGAAATTACATTAATAMTTGGATACCAATATCCAATAGTATCTATGCAATCATCTTCTGATTTTACTATCAGATGAACTATCAACGAATTCATTTATCTACATATCATCTTCTAATTCATCAGAACTAATAATATCATTGTCACTATCTTCTTAATCTAGACCTGGGTTGGCTCTGATACCATAAGGCAATGGAACCAGCTATCCTAAAAGTCAAGGCTGTCAAGATACGACACTCCATCGCTTATAAGCCTCAGGATCCCCCAAGTCCCACCACGCTTTCCCATGGCCGTTGGACCCAGTGCCTTCGGGATTACCTACTCCTCTCTTACCTGACAGGACCACCTACCAGGACCACCCTTAGCTGGGGTTGACCATCGGATTTCCACAGGTCAACCAATGCCAGTGGAGTTTCGAACCAACAATCCCACCTTCGATGGGATTCGAACCTAGGTTGGCTCTGATACCATAAGGCAATAGAACCAGCTATCCCAAAAGCCAAGGCTGTTAGGATACAACACTCCATTWCTTATAATCCTCAGGATCCCCCAAGTCCCACATGGCCRCTGGACCTAGTACCTTCAGGATTACCTATTCCCCTCTTACCAGACGGGACCACCCTCATCTGGGGYTGACCATCGAATTTCCACGGGCTGATCAACACCAATGGAACCAGCTATCCCAAAAGCCAAGGCTATTAGGATACGGCACTCTATCGCTTATAAGCCTCAGGATCCCCCAAGTCCCACTATGCTTTCGCATGGCCGCTGGACCCAGTGCCTTCGAGATTACCTACTCCCCTCTTACCTGACGGGACTACCCACCGGGACCACTCTTACCTGGGACTGACCATCGGATTTCCACGGGCTGACCAATGCCAGTGGAGATTCGAACCAGCAATCCTGCCTTCGGTAGGATTTGAACCTGGGTTGGCTCTGATACCATAAGGCAATGAAAGCAGCTCTCCCAAAAGCCAAGGCTGTTAGGATAGGGCACTCTATTACATTTATGTCCTAGGATCCCCCAAGTCAACCCCACTTCTAGCGGGTCCTTTCCTGGGTCCCACCCCACTTCCGAACGCGCTTCTGCAGCTGGACTAGCTCCTCACCTCACCTTTCGGTCTCTTGCCTACTCGGGTTCGCAGCTGAGGCAGCCGATTACACCTCCCTCTCCGCACTAGGCATCTCTGTGCTTTTCGGTATTAACGGTCCGAGAAAACTAGGTAAAGGGATTCAACTCTCCCACTATAAGGCAATGGAACCAACTCTCCCAAAAGCCAAGGCTGTTTGGATACGACACTCCATTACATTTATGTCTCAGGATCCCCCAAGTCAACCCCACTTCCAGTGGGTCCTTTCCTGGGTCCATTTTCCTGTTGATGAAGGAGTCTATGGCAAAGTAGAAAATTCAGCTAACTGAGTGTGTAGGGCTTCTTTATAATCTGATGGTGAAGGAGTATTTCGGTTAAATATGGCTGTTGATCTGTTTACAAATCTAGTATTTATGGCTGGGGTAGGTGTTCCAAGAATTTGAAATTTATTTGCTATTGTAGATCCTGGTGAGAAATTGACTTCCGAGCGCCTACTTATCCTTGAGAAGGAATCAAGTCAAAATGTAGTACAAGTAAGAGAAAGATGATTTATGGGAAGAGCCGTACGAATTTTATATTCTAGCTGGTTGGGAGCATCCATTTTTATCAACTTGGACTTGTTAGGATGTATTAGCGATTTTACCACATGTGACACATTTGATAGTGTTTTTTTGTAGTATCTAAATATTTATAYAAGAAAGAACTTTTAGAACTCTCACATGGCTACATTCTTTTGCTAGTACTATGAATGATCTATGACTCCCTAAGTAGCATCTATTATTATTCCACAAAAGAAAAAGAAAAAGAAAAAAGAGGAGGTAGCAGATTACGCCTAAACCGGCCGAAGGATGTCCACTAGCCGAATCACTGTTAGCCACGATTTGCTTTTCTTCGTGCGTTCATGTCTAGAAAAGCATGTTTGCGGGCCCAAGTCAACCGCGGGCATCCCAATGGCTTCGGTTTCACATACTCATGCTCCTCACGGCTCGCGGATTCCCCTCCTTGCATACGCACTTAAGCCATTGGGGCTCATCTTTTAGAAAAATAAGAATATTTGGTGCCTTTAGTGTACTTTTGTTTTGCATCATATTATGTACTAATTATCGATCCAGTCAAGCCACGACTGATGTCTTTTAACATTGAGAATTGGTTGAATAGTTAAACCAAGTCATGAACGTTAGTAGCGGCCAAAATATACCATGTGAAATCTTGTTTGCGGATGTAGATGTATGATTTTGACAACATGTCTTTGTTTAAGNAAGTTGGTTAGCTACCTCTCATCTTGTTCTAGGATTCTCCTGATCTGCCGAAAATCCCATAATCACAAGTACATAGGAATGCCAGAGGGGAAAACCAAAAAAATGGTCTGGTAAAAGTTAACCTAGAAATGACAGGGAGTATGGATAAAACATAAAAATTGAATTTAATAGGTTTTAAGTTCCTGCAACTACTTTCTCATGTCTCATAGGCTACTGCACATTTTGTTTGAAGGGTTGTTAACAAGTTGCTCACAATCTATACAACTTCTTGTCTTCTTGCTTCTCATCTCAGCCACTATGTCTAAGTATACCCCCCACCAGAAAATATTAGAAGCATGCACATTTTGCACATGAGCAAGAGCCTTTCCGTAACTACATGAACACCTGGTGCATGATCGAATTCATATATAAGTACAGTAGAGGCAAATTCTTTCGTCTTATGGGTTTATTTTGGTGTCTATCTTCCGTCTCTTGTAGAAATGTCATTCTCTTTGATTCCAAAATCGCATTAAGCTATCTATTAGATATCTGTACTCTTTTGATTCATACATTGAGCTTGAAACATGGTATCTTGGTTACGATCATGTAATCCACTTCTTTTACTGCTGATTAAATCATATCTTCAGAGTTGAAAATGACTTTGTGTTGTCTCATTTCCTTCATTTGCGGAAAGTCTCGTTGAATTTCCGCTGCCTACTTGCAAGAGAAGGGGGCATTGGGGATCCCAAGGATGGGATTTCTCACTTCATTTTCTTTAATGATAGTTTCACAGATTATTGAGCGGAAGGAACCAGCTTGTCATGGTTCGAATACCCTAGTATGTGAACCCTTGATTTTTCTTTTATCAAATRCGGCCATTGCTTAGTCCTAACATGTGAAATGGTATTCCATTAAGCCAATTGCTTCGGTCAAGAATTCCCCTTCCCAATAAATTTCCATTTCTTTCCCATTAGACGACATCCGAGGTTATTCTAATTCTGATGTCTTCTAGTTCTGCTTCTTGAAGTAGGCGATAGATTTATTATCTTTATCAGAATTGATTTTTCTTTATAATTCGTGGTTTTAGTTTTCTCATATTCTATGTTTCACCCTAGCCCCTACATGGTTTAATTAACCAGACTGAACATATTCATTGCTTAGGCCTAGTTTGCAAGCATGARCATATTCATTTTATATTTTGATGAATTAATGATGCATCAAAAAGCTTCAAAAGGTGCATATTATTTTCCTTTGGCGTTTTGCAGTTAAGTTTAACAACTATTTATTTTTAGTTTCTCATCTCCTAATTATTTAGAAGAGGAAAAAAGTTGTTTGAAAGCCGTTTTTAGGAGATAGCAATTAGAGACCAGGAAAAGATTTCAAAAGTTATTTGGCAATATGGAATTTGAGAACAATTGAAAAAGATTTTCATCTGAATTTTTTTATTTTGTAAATAATATTTTCCATCTCAGTGACTAATTTAGTTTGATGCTTATAAATGACCTCTAATGTGATTAAAGAACAAAATTAATTATATAATCCTAGACACTAAAATAATAGGGTAACAAGTGATATGAAGAGCTGTTGTCAGTTATTTATTAATTTATTTTTGGTGGTGGCATACATCATTAGTGGGAACATGTACTAAGATGAGTAAAGCTCTAATGACATGTTTTTGTATAGAAAACCTACGTGTTAATGAATTTGTATGTATGTACCTTTTCATTTTTGTATTTATGCTTGGACATCCTTATTTGCTTATTCGGTCCATATGATAATTTGTGTAAGTAATTAGAGTAAAGAAAGCATTTCACCATACCTTAAATGTGACTCCTCTTAGATGGTGCATTTTGATACTGTAAGTTTTCTTTTGTTTAAAAAGCTCCTTTCTTAGCATTCGTGAGCTTAATTGTTACATCTTGGCACTAATGATTCAGGGTGCCAAATATATTTTTTAAAAGCTCCTTTCTTCTTTTAATCTTTAAATTGAAATTATCGAATAATCTCTGAATGATATCTTCTTCAAATCCTATTCTCAAACATATTTTTAATATATATAATCATCTTTCTTAATTAGCTACTATTATCGTCATTCTCTCCCTTAATACCTCATAGGTCACCTTGTTGCTGTCACCATCATCGTCCGCATAAGATGATTAGAAATACATGAAAAATATATATAAAATGACTACACTCTAAAGCACTTTCGTGTGAGAGCATTAAAAGAATTTAATAAATTTATTGAGTTTAATTGCAGTTTTATCTTCACAATTAATTTAATCATACTCTTTAACCTTATATTCTCTGATGCAATCTTATGCATGGATCCCATTTCGAATGTGTCAAAATGTAATTGTTTTGTTGCATCTTCTTGTCTTCATTCACAATAATTATCTCATCCTTCAAACTATCTTTCATTCAACTGATTGTTTGATTCTTTAATATCTTCAATATTTATAACATGAGCAAATGTAAAATACAATTGATTGTCGATTCTTCAATACCTTCACAAGTAATACAAACTCCCGTTATCTACCCAGAATCCGTGGATATTTGGGACATGAGNAGATAGTATTTGATAATATATTTATAAAAGCAATTTTGTTTTAATAATTAATTTACAATTGTATTTTTGTCAATGTAGTTAGATTATAAGAGTATTTTTATCCATTAAAAAATAATCTTTGCTACCGATCAATATCTATATAAAAAGAGGGAGAGTGAGAGAGAGAGAGATGGTTGGTCTTCTCAAAAACATGGTTCATCTGCATGTGTTCCGATGCTTGCACGATTTACCAAATGCACGTCCACATACAAATGAAGTATCAACTTGATTATTGTTCAGGTTGACCAGACCAAACCAAAGCCGAAAGAGATGAGCGCTTCGACATAATTGCTTTCTCCATAGAATTCAAAGCCTTATTCACAACTGATGGCCTCCTCCCAACTACCCTGTAAACTTGATAGGTTATGAGTTTTGACCATCTCCATAAGGTCCCTCACCCCACCCCCAGAAAAAAGAACAGAGGACGGGGAGAAAGAAACCGAGACAGAAATTTAACGTCGATGCTGTTTGACAAAATAAGACCCATCATTTTTGTCTTCAGAATGATATCTTCATACCCTGAACCACACTAACACTACCTTAGGAAATTAATGGAGGATTCAAATTATTTAGAGAAGAGATTTGACGATTAGACACATTTATATGATGGTTCTGAAATGACATCAGAGACATCATATATTATTTCTTATATTACATGATGATGTTAATGGAGAAATCATATATTTTATTATTCAAATTTCATCATTATTTTTAAAGATTTATGTTGTTTTTTATTTTTTTAAAAAATAAAAATGTACAATTATACTTTTATATTATATTAAAATATCATAATTAACGAGAGAGAATTATTTTTAAATAATTTTATCCCTTCACTATTTAAATATTATAAATAATGATATTATTTAGGATATGAAAAGTCAAATGTAATTAAAGTAATAATATTTAAAAAATAAAAGAGCATACCATACTCCTTAAAATTTATTAATTTGATTATCTTTTTGTATAATTGAATTAAATTTGAATTTTAGGGCTGCATATTAAACTAGTTAGAATATGAAAGATTATGTAAGAATGATAAGAAAATTTAAAAAATGCTTCTTTATATGTCTCTAATTTCATTATAACTAAATAAATTATGTACAACAAGAATAAACAAAAAGAAGATGATTTTACATGGAGAACAATATACAATTAATAGTTAATAATCATAGAGTGTTCGAGTATGTACAAATATCATATTAGAATTCTAAAATAATTTGAAGTCAACAAAAGATATAGCATAATTCTAAAAATAATTATCAAATCTAAGCACATATGGATTAACTCTAGACTAACATAGTAATCAAGAAATTAAAGTTCATAATAAATATGATTATGCTGTAGTAGTACAATGACGGAATACGTTTTTCAATTTGCCACCAAATTTCTTGTCATTTTACCAACTTGACTAAGATAGGAGGAAAATACCATGAATTTAAACATTCACAATTACTAAAATAAATATAATATAATTCTATCAAAATAAGCATAGTAATAAAAAATAAAATTACAATTAATTTAAATAATAATAAAAATTAAAATTACTTGAGCCTTATAAAGTGTTATAAGGCTCAAGTTCGAAACCATAGTAAAGAAGCCATAATCACCCACCATAAGGACCCACTTTATCGTGATAAAAGAAGAATAAGAAATATTCGAGGATGGGGAAAAAAAAAAAAAAAAGAGTAGGTAAAATAGTCCACCTACCAGAATGCTTTAGGGTGACAAACACTTAAGGCAGATATGACAATTATATTGTAGTAAATCTAGTGCCCACACGGAGAACCTCCCTGATCTGCCGAAAATCCCATAATCACAAGTACATAGGAATGCCAGAGGGGAAAACCAAAAAAAATCCAAATTATATATCGCTATATTAATCGTTATGTTTTATAATATTCAAATATTCAATATTTATTTGAAATTCTATATTCTATTCTTTTCTATTCATATCGATTCTGAATAGATAAGAGATAATAGTTAATACCTAAGATTCCAATACTTTTTTGAATTACTATGCATATAAAATTGATGTTATGTGAGC
>MEJB01000170.1:0-13990 GCA_001752375.1 Rhazya stricta
AACATCAAAGAATACATACCAACATGCAGACTGAGACATAATGCAACCTTACCCTTTCGATTTGTTGGTTGTGGTTCTGATATTGTTAGGAACATTACCCTCCTGGGCTAACCATCTAACTTAAGAGCACAATAAAGTCTACATCTCAAAGGTCTCATGAAAACCCATACCTTATAGGTTCTTAATTGAGAGATCTCAACTCATATCCATACAATAATTCCACTACTCTAAGGTTTTCCACCCCTTCAACAGTTTGCACATTTACTAGAAGTGATCAATGGTAAATGTACAATATTAAATAGCATTGAATGAAGCATGAAGACAAATACAACTATGCAACAGCATTCCTTAACACATTAATAACAAAGATTCAACAATAACTCTAACTACACAAATTTAGCTGATGCTCTTAAATGCTAAATAATACATAGACATAATATTTAACTTAAAATGACAATAAAAAGATTTAACTTAAAATGACAATAAAAAGGTGGAGAAACAAAGTCTAAAACGAATTATTGAAGCTTTCCGTGAAGATCCTTTGGGCTCTTCTTCTTCTTCCTTCTTTACTCCAAAATTCTTCCTCTTTAGCTTCATTTCTCCTCCTTTCCAACTTCTTGCTACAGCTACTATGTCTATTCATATTTTTTTCAATTTCAAACTATCTCCAAGAATTCATCTTCTTGAAGCTTGTAAGGGAAGTCTTCCCTAATGCATGCCACTGTCACATTTCGATTGGTTCATCCAAGATCCACCTGCAAACCAACTTTATCCTTTTCACTTTTTGCTTTATATCTTTCCCTCCATTTCTCTTTCACATCGACCAGCATTTTGCTACTAGTTTCTCTCTTGTATCGGCCAGAATTGGAGAAAATGTTGTAGCATCGCCGTTGATTTTGCTGCTTGTCATTGACTTTCCTTTAAAATCCTTAAGTAACTTGCCGATGTGATTGTAATTTCATATTCCTACAAAATTGAGCCCTTTTACTCAATAAAAACTCATGAAACTTCTAGGTTAGTGCTTTTATACTCATAAAGTTACTAAATTGGATTTCCAACAATATTTAGGATAAAGAGACATAAAATACTACTAGCACAATTAAAATAGGGTGGCATTAATACAATAATGACCTCTAAAATTAGTGGGTTTCCACCCTTACCAAAGAATAGTTGAAAATAACCCAATGTTCAGTTGCGCTAATCATGTTCCAAATATGTTTCTTTTTCTCACGTGGAAAAAGAAGGTGTTGATGTTGTCATAGAAATGGCCATGTCCCAACTAGATTTGGAATGTATTTCCAAAAATTCAAAGCAAGACGATAGTGATTCTACTGCAAACTCTGGAATTCTTGTTCACCAAGACAATTTTCRATTGGAAAAGCTCTATCATGAAGATTCAACTGCAACTTCATCTATTGTGTCTACTATGATGGTTGATACCACCGCCATTGAGGAAAAAAATTGCAAAATTGATCAAATTGGTCTAAGGACTTGTAGAGAATTCCAAACGATGAAATCTTACACTTGATCGATTGTTAAATAGCCTCAATGGTGTTGAAGAATCAAGTTAAACTACTCAAGAGCAACTGAAAACTTTAAATGATTTTGAATCTATTAAGGTTGCTTAAGTACAATCCCAAAATTGAAGTTGGATATGGAACTTCAAAGGAAATAGAAAATATTCAATTTTCTTTTAATGGGTTGATCCAAATAGATCACTTGAAGGACATTGTCGCAAAGACAATTGAAGGAAAAACTACCAAAAGGAACCCACCAATCGCTTTTCTAGGGTACGCCAAAACCATATACTAAAATGTATATTCAGTTCTTCAAATGGCAATCATTTCACTTCCCAAATGTCAACATTTTGGATGGGGCAAAGAAATCCAAAGCAAAACCACAACCCACTTCGTTGGGAACATTAACAATGCAAGTAGCTGAAGGCTATCTAGCTTGTCAAGAAATTGTTTAGATCTTTTAAGTAATTGCTTTTGATTCGTATACCAAATATTACCCCTAGATCAATCAGCAGTTTGGAAGTTCCAAACTCGAGGCCAAAATTTTCAATTGCTTTTATTGGCCCACTCAAACGAACTATTTGGCATGCTTGAATTAAGACAAATTCGATACTCAAAGGGATGAACTTGTCATGGAATTTACCAATTGATAGAGAAATTTGAGTATTAAAATTGTAGAGACAAACTTGTGGAAGACTATCTTCAATTGGGAGTGACATCTAGCATGCAATGGATTAGATACCATACTTAAAGACATCGTAACCCAATAAACTTTAAAAACAGTTAGAATATTGTTGCTCGTGAGACCTTTTTAATCAAAGTCCCAAAGGAGTTCTTGCAAGAGTCCCCACACATATATGCAGAAGAGATGATAATTTTCGCGGCAACATCCTTGTAATTTGCGCAAAGATTCAACAAAACAACAAATGAAATGTACTTAGCTTATGACCCTAAGCTGCACATTACCCCATTGATATGATTACGTGTCAAATCTCATAAGAAAAAAACTTCAGGTTGCCCTTGTTTCATAAGCCTAAACAGAATGTACTCCTTGATAAAAATGCTAAAACTAATCTATTTAAATTTCAACTGAACTCCAAAATGTTGTTCGATTGCATGAGCTTAAACTGCAAGTTCAAATTATGTAAAAATGAATTACGTTTGACTTGATTCCAACTTTGGATACATAGGCAAAAGCAAAATCTAAGTTCAGTCGTATTTTTAGAGAAAATGACATTTTTGTATAATAGGTACTTCAAAGTTGAAGTCCATTACAGCAATGGCTCAAATTGAGGCATCCCAGGAGCAAATTTGAACCTCAAAGAAATTCAATACTCTGAGTTAAAGCTTGCAAAGTACATGCCCATCGCAGCAAGGGTGTGAAATCAAAGCCCTTTCCAAGGAGGTGTTTGTGACTTCAAATGCTCTGATCACAAGTAAGTGGATATGGATGTAACTTGAAACTGAAGTCCCCTGCTGTAAGTAGGTRGGTGTCATTGTGGCTTGAAATCGAGTTCTCTCGTAGCTCCAAGTAGGTGGATGTGGCTAGTTAACAAGATCAATGATGCAATAATAACTTAATCAGCACATATTAATCAAATATTAAAACTTTATGAATAAGTTTAATAAAAGTCATTTAGGGTGAAAGTTTATGAGTCCAATGATCATAACTTAATACAAGAAAAATCAAATACGGATATTCATGCAAAACAAAGAACTTGTACTGTCTAGGAAAAATTAGAGAATATATAAAAGAAAATTTAAACTGAGCCAGTAACCTTGRTGTTGATTACATGATCCATGAAAACATTAGTTGGTAATCCTTTAGTCATAGGATCATCAATCATCAAAGGGGTGCTGCTATACAAAAGAGACATATACTGCTTCTTAACCTAATCTCTAACATTAGATACTCTATGTCAATGTTTCTACTCGGATTGCCACTTTTATTATTCTTAGAGAATTATACAACAGTCGAGTTGTCATWAAARACATTCAAAGGCCTTGTAATAGAATAAAAAATCTTAAGGCCTACAATGAAATTCTTTAACCATARCTCTTGTGATGTAGCTTTGTAGCGTGCTATAAATTCAACTTTCATTATGGATGTTGAGATAGAGGTTTTCCTGATACATCTCCAAGTCACTGCTCCTCYAACAAGAAGGAAAATGTATTCCGAAGTAGTYCTGCTAGTGTCTTTACATCTACCTAAATCAGAATATGAATATCCGACTACATCCAAGGAGTCAAAGTGTTGTTTCTGAGCTTGAAATCCTTTGTTCTTTGCAAAATATCTCAAAACTCTTTTATCAGCTTTCGAATGATCAGGACCAGGATTGCTTTGGTATCAACCAAGCATTTCTATTGCAAATGTTATATTAGTTCGAGTACAGACATGAACATGCATAAGGCTCCATCAAGTGAAGCACAAGGAACGCCTTTCATTTTCTCTTTCTACAATGCATATAAGAAAAGTTGGAAATTGCAACTAYGAAATCGGTTACAAAATGTGTAGTTGCTTACAAATTTGTGATCTATAAGCAAAGGAGGAGCAAGTTGGTCGCTAACAAAAGAAACAAAATATTTTTGGGACCACATTTGCTTATTTTGTGAAAACATATATTTTAAAAGCCAACACAGATCAGTCGAAAAATTGCCATCGATTTCCAATTTGCAATAACTAAATTTTAAAAGCAATTACAAATCGATCAAAATTTTGCTATCGATTGGCAACCACATCCACATTTTTAAGAAATTAAATTTTAACAGGGGTCACAATAAATTTGTGATGGTCTTGATAATTGAATAAAATAAAATTTAAAAGGGGTCGCAATTGTGGGATAGATTTGYGGCGAATTGATATTTTATGAAAGGTAAATTTAGAATTTGAACCTTTTAATTTTAGCTATGTATTTTCCATAAATTCAAAATCAATTTGCTAAAATTATGATACCTTCAGTATTCTGGAATAAAGACATCAAATCTCAACCCAAGACAATAAAAATACATCATTAAATTTTCAAACCAAAATAGATTTATCGTACCATAATAAATCGAAATAAATATAAAACCTTGATCCTCTATTATATTGTTTATGAAATGTACTAAAGAGGGGAGGATTTGGGTTTTCAAAATTTTTTACAAACAAGTAAAATAATGTGTATAACTATTCAAAAAATCATGATTCAGAAAAGATGTTGAACAACATATTTAGTAGTAGCTCTRCTCCATTCGCATATTTAACRTGTAAAAATGAAAWTCGTATCAAATTAAATTTTCTTGATTTATTATAAATAAATAAATCTAAAATTAAAGTATTCCCAYCAACCTTCGCAAATACGATGTCTCAGCCAATGAAATGCTGACTTGTGTCAAGAATGACCTGATTCGGCCAATAAAATTAATTAGGCAATCTGGAAAATCAAAGGGTGCCACATCACTATTGGAAAGGGAACAAAGCAAATCATCATGCCATGCCTATAAATAGGGGCAAAGCTTAAGGAGAAGATGAAGGAAATTATACTTGTAAAATTAGTGAAGCTCTAAAGTGTTGAAGCTCTGTCTATTTCTCTCTAAGTGCCAAAAGTCTTCCATGCAACAAATCAGAACTAGCTTTAATTTCAAGGCTAGAAGGTTTTCGGATCTTTTTCTACGAATCTTGTGGAGGGTCCACTATCAAATCCGAGATCAAGTTACAAAGCCCTTGAAATCAAATCTAAACAGAAGAATCAATGAAGTTCATCCTCAAATGGAGGACAGTTTGGAGATTGYAACCACTTTATATCATGTTTGTGAATTATTATTTCTTATGGATTTCTTGTTTATTTGTAATACATTCAGATGAGAATTTTGCATATACATAACATAAGGACAAGAAATATTATTGTTTGCCGAAGAAAGAGAAGCAAACTCAATAGATCTAGTTGCTCTACTCTAAATACTCGTTGCTGACTCTATTCCCTTCGAATATCCAACTTTTATCCATCAATAGAGGAAAATGAGAATTAGGAAAGAGGTGTAATTCCTTAATTATATTATGAAAGTTAGAGAAATTAATTGATACTAGGCTACCAAGTGATACTTGTCCACTCAAGACATTCATTCATACGAGATTGTAAACAAGTCCCAAGGGTAATTTGTAAATATCAAAATTTTATCAAATTAAATTTTCATGATTTATTTAAAATARATAAATCTCAAATTAAAGTATTGCCACCTGCCTTGCCAAATATGTTGTCTCAGTATTGAAATGTTGACAAGTTTCAAGAATGATCTGATTCGGCTAAAATTAATGAGGTGGTCTAACGAATCAAACGGTGCCACCCTCTTGATGGGATCTTGACCAATCAAATTCTCTTAACACGCCTATAAATAGGAGCAAAGCTCAAGTAAAAGGGGACGAAAATTATAATTGCAGAATTGGTGAAGCTCTCTCTATTTCTCTCCAAGTGTCGAAAGTCTTTCGTCCGACAATTCAAGGGTAGCCTTAGATTCCAAATCTACAACTTTTTCAAATTTTCTTCTAAAAATCTCGAGGAGGTTCCACCATCAAATTCAGGATCAAGTTGTAAAGCCCTTGAAATCAAATATGCAGACAAGAATCATTAGAGTGCATCCTCAAATTTAGAACAATTTGAAGATTGTACTCACTTTATATCAAGTTTATAAATTATTATTTGTTATATACTTTTTATTTGTTTGCAATATTTTGTAGACGAGGATTTTGTTGATACATAACACAAGGACAAGAAACCTTATTGCTTGTCGAGGAAAGAGGAGCAAACTCAATAATTATGGTTACTCCCTCTAAATACTTGCTGTTGACTCTATTCTCTTTGAATATCCAACTTTTATCCATTAATAGAGGATAATGATAATTGAGGAAAGATTTAATTCCATAACTATATTATGGAAGTTAAAGAAACTAAATGTTATTGGGCTGCCAAGTGTTATAGGAAATATACTGGAAATATTGAATAACTAAAGTTTCTGGAAAATGACATGGATAGATATTATTATTAGGGGAATTGTTTCATACTCGACCTCTATATGCAACTATGACTATCAATTTTGGAGTTAACAATCCATCAAATTGGTCAGTGACAGAGCTAGAATTCTTTTAATAAAGTGAAAATGGGGTTTATGGTCAAAATTAATTTTGTTAGTCTTTGGTGGTTAGCTCATTGATAAATCAATAAATGAGTTTCTGGTTTTCATTCTTTTAGCCTGCACATACTCAATCAATAAATACTGCACACTCTCAGCCCATACCCGTGTTTTTATAAATCAATAAGTGGCTTCTGGTTTGCATTTCTTTTAGCTCACACATGCTCAACCAAATTTTATAGACCTACTCAATTTTTTATTATATATTTTTTTTAAAAATCCAGTGCAGTCCAATGTCCACACTATGCTCATATCAGCTCCGCTCCTAATTTAATTGGTACACATCACTGTTGCATGAATGACTGCAGTATTCAACTATGGATGTCAATTATGGCTTGAGCATATTTTTCTTTAACTGTTAAAGTGTTTCTTTTCCAGCCAAAAACCAACTTACATAATTAATTGTTAACTTTTATTCAATAACATATTATAAAATACATATATGTAGACAAAAATGGATGGAATTAGAAAAAATCATTTTCATTCTCATAATTTTGTAAAATAGGGGAATTAAAACAAAATGAATTGCAAATAAATTTCTTATTAATATGCATTAATTCAAAAATGWAATTAGAAATACTTATATTAAACAAAATGATTTATTCAAATTAAAATACATAAATAAACTCTTAACATTGGAAGAAATTCAATTCCATTCCACTTAATATTTTCYAAATCATACATTAAAACAAGGACTGGAAGTTAAAAATACAAAATATGCAGCAGAAAATAAACTACTTCCTAATATAAGAATACAGAGAGAAATCTGAAGAATCATCAACATTAGATGCAAACTCTTCTTCATCGTTATCAAACTCTTCTTCATAGCCATCTTCATCTTTAGACTCGGATCAGCACCAAATAGCATATAGTGCAACCTATCTGAAAGGTCATGATTTGATRGCTCATTATCATCCTCTTCCTCTGTCTCCTCACCCTCTACATTGGAGTCCTTTTCATCTTCTTTCTCCTCTTCAGTAGTATCCTCTAAAAAACGCACCATGTAGTTATCCACCTCATCGAATACTTCTAATGCGAACAACATATATATCCCATACAAAAATATCTACTTCACTGGGACTTTTTGTAGAGGGGGCATTTGGRAAGTAGCTCATGTGAAAGATAATTCTATTATGTATATACAACTGCTCACAGACGATGCAATAGCACCTGAAAATTGAGYAGAGCTGGGCAAACCAGAGGCCCGTTGGGGGTGATAGTGCTAAGGGTATAACGGCAGTGATATTCTTACCCGCATCTTTAGGTTTTGTGTATCTTTTTTATCTTTTCTTTTTTCCWTTTTTTCGTCATTGTTATTGCTTCTTGTTGTAATGCAACGTTTATTAGATGTTTTCTTTTGAAATAACTTATGCTTAGTTTAATTAAGGCTAATTTCCAAAATTACAAAAAGAAAAAAAGGCTAAGTTCCAAAAGCTAATGCTTGAGCTTCAATCTATTTAATTTATTGACAGACAAACATCTTTTGAAGGAGTTATGATTTTTTTTTTTTAATTTATCACAACTATTTATCTTTAAGTTTACATTAAAAATTAAAATTACATTGATATTTTGAAAGTTGACTTAACCATTGACTAGATTGACTGAACCATAAGTCTAAATTGATTGAATCACGTTCTGTATTGATTGAACCATTGTTTAAATTTGTTGAACCACAGTCTAAATTGACTTGATCATTGACTAAATTCACTTAAACATGATTGAAATTGACTAAAACCATTGTCAAAATTGATTGGACCAAAGTCTAAATTTATACGACTATCTATTACATAAGTATGAATTACATTATTTTGTATTTATAGATTATATATTATGCGATACATTATAGGATATCAATGTTGATGCTATTGAGTTTATAGAATAGTATACAGTATATATTTTAAACATTATAAACATTATAGATTAACAACTACATCTGTATGTATGTGATATGGAAGTATGTACAAAGTTCATTATATATGAACATATGATTATATATTATAAAACCATAGTCTAAATTGTCTAAACCATTAACTRGAGTGGCTAAACCACTATAGAAATTGACTAAACAATAGCCTAAATTGACTGAATCCCAGTCTAAACACTATAAGAAACAAGTAAATTTGAGAGGGACTTTTTTAAGACACTGTYGCAAATTTACAACGGATTTCTATAGCATTTCCCTCGCAAGCTTAAGCCATAATTTGTTACCTAAAAGTTAGTTTGCGGGGGATTTGTGATGGCATTTTATTTGTTATTAATTATTTTCTTGTCTCGCAAATTTATGAGGAGTTTATGAGGAATAATTAATAAAATATATAAACTAATAAATTAGGATCCATTGTAGATCCCTCGCAAATTTCAAGGGATTTGTGAGAGCATAGCTTATAAAACTAAATAGAAATTASTATTTGTYGCAAATCCCTCGCCAATTTGCAAGGTACTAGYGAGGGATTACCTAATAAAATAAATAAGAATTAATATCCTTGCAAATTCGCAAATGATTTGCGAGGGAGTACCTAAGAAAATAAATAGAAAATAGTTATGTAGCAAATTTATAAGGTAGTTGTGAGGGAATAGTTACTACAATAAATAAGAATTAAGATCTCTGGCAAATTTGCAAAGGATTTGCAAGGGATAGAATAATTAAAGTTTAAGATCCCTCACAAATTTTTCAACTAATTTGCAAGGGAAAGCTAATAAAAATAAATAGAAATTAGGTTACATCGCAGATCCCTCKCAATTTTGCAAGGGAAATAGAATAGCTAATATTTGTGAAGAAATGGTTAATAGATTAAATAGGGATTAAGATATCCTTCACTGATCCATCGCCAATTTGTGAGGATTTGTCAAGGCCCTAATAATTTTAATTTTTTATTTCCAAATTTTGATAAATTTTAAATTACTTGATACCTATCATAATAAGTCACACATTCATAATCAACTCCCACTTTCAATCAATAGAATTACTGTTAGGTTGAGTGTCCAATCACAATCGACTCTTATTTTGAAAATAACAATGCAATGAATATTATTAATGATCTTTTTGAAGTTCTTTTCAGGCTTAGAAAGTTCAACAACATTTCACATTGAATTGGACTTCATTTCATACAAGTCACAAGGAGAAGTTGAAGATCATCAAGTGCTATGCACATTGAAGGTTCAACAACTTTTGAAGACTTGAAGACATTAGTTTAGTCACTTTATAGTTACAATTTTCATTCTTTATTTCATTATTGTGAATAATCTTTTTAAGAATTTGTTTTAAGGAAAAGGSTCATAAAACTGTTTTCAAAACCCTTTACTACTCACTTAATCGCAAACGAGTTTTGAAATAACTAGCCTTGTATATCATGGCGTTCTTGTATCTAAAAGATTCRTAKTTTTTTATTTTTGGTGGATGCAAGCCACACACGGATTTAATAATCTTTAGCAACATCCATAGCCACGGATGGTATATACCGTCCAAGCCTGCGTTCGTGGGTGTCTAGAAGGTTGATAAACCTTGAAGACGATACCACGGACTCAGAGGTACGTCTTTGCAATCGAGATTTTCGAAATTTAGTGTCGAACAGCTAGTTCAACGGCTATCTCATAAAATCCTCTATACTATATATTTTGAAGCTTTAAAAAACTAGAAAACTAAGTTATTAAGAGTAGATCAAGTTATTTAAGCTTTTCATCTTAAAAATATCATCTATTGAGAAATATACTTGATTTCTACAATCTGTTGATCTTTATTTCTGTTACTCAAACTATCTCAAAAGATCAATGAGAGCTTCAACCTATAATATCCATATGATAAGGGATTAAATTTTTGCTACAATTGTAAAACCTATCTATTTGAGGTGCATTATTGTTTGCTATTATCCTTTAGCTTTGTTCAAAGGTTATTTGTCTAATACGCTAAGAAAGATGCACCTCTCTTGTAGTGAGGTTGGTTGGGCTATGTGATACCAACAATTATTGTGTAAACTTTTTGTAATTACAAGTATAATGGAAGTTTAAAGTCCTAGGGGGTCTTAGGTAGTAGATGTATGCTTTGTGAATTCGAACCACTATAAATTCATCTCTTGTCTCTTGCTATCGTTTCACCTTATATTSCATATCTCTAGCTAGTGATTCACTATCCTATAGATTTCATAGCTTCATTTGAAAATTTTTGGATAGTGAATTGATATGCTAAAGCTTATTTGAAGTATTCATCTTGTTGAATATTGTTTATTGTCTCCAYTGATCRCATTTTGGTATTGGATTGGTTAGCCYATTTTGATTGAGGGTAGAAAATATATTTAAATGCTTCATCCACCCCTCCCCTTAATTGGAATCAAAACTAGTATTTCATTGAGAGGTTTAATCAATTAAAAGTTAAAAATCTATGGAAAGTAATCCTCTCTATCCTACAGGGAAGGTTCATCCACAAATAGGCCACCTTTGCTTAATGAAACCAACTACAACTTTTAGAAGACTAGGATGAAAATCTATATTTCTTCGGTGAATTTTGAGTTGTGGAGTATAGTGATTAATGGACCCTATGTTCCCACTAAGGAAGCTRATGGAAATAGAGTTCCTTAACTTTGGAAGAATTCAATGAGGATGACAAGAGAAAAATGACCTTAAACTTTCAAGATATGGAATATCCTAAGTTGTGCTCTAGATGCTAATGAGTATAATAGAGTTTGTGGTTGTGAATCCGCTCACCAAATGTGGAGATTGTTAGAGATGACTCATGAAGGTACTAACATGATTAAAGAATATAAGATGAGAATGTTAGTGAGAGATTATGAACTCTTTAAGATGATCCAAATTAGACCATTTTCGACATGTTCACTAGATTAACCAATATCATAAATGGACTAAGGCTTATGATAGAACTTATAGTCTTAAGGAGCAAAATAACAAGATTCTCTATGCTCTACCTAGATCATTACAAACTAAGGCTTTAGTGATTAATGAAGCTAAGGATCTAAGAAGCTTACCGGTTGAAGATCTCATAGGAATCTCTACTTACTCATCATGAAGTTGAAGATATTTAATGATCAAGAGATGAGAGAAGACTAGAGGCGTAGCCCTTAAGATTAATGGGAAGGAAAGTAATGATTCCACTATGAGGAAGAAAGTGATGATGATGATGAGGAAACGGCCATGATTTTGAGGAAATTTAGGAAAACCTTTAGGAAAGGGAACTTTAGAAAGAACAAGTTTGGGAAGAATCCTTATACTAATTCTTTTCCAAGATTGTGTTGTGAATGCAAAGGAGATGATCACATTGCAGTGGATTGTCCAAAGGTAAAGGAAGAAAATCAAGCAAAGAAGTCAAAAAAATATGTAAAGYTCGAGAAATGCAAGGGCTTCATTGGTTCATGGGATCAAGAAASTCAAGATGAGGATGACAACACAAATGATGAAAAACCAAACAATTTCTTCATGGCTATTGGGGATGAGGTAACCCCTTCAACATCTTCCTTGAAGTCATTTGATGAATTTGATGTCGATGATGATACTAATGAATCGCTTGTTGAAATGTATGAGAAATTGAAAAAGATATCCTAGAGAAATAAAGACATGAAAATGAAAGTAGAAAATTGATGAATGACAATCCTACTTTGGGAAAAAAGAAAAGTGAGTTGATTATATCCTTGGATAGCATAAAATGTGACAACAAAATGCAAATAGAAAAAAATGATGAATTATCCTTGGAAAACAAGGGATTGTCATACTTATTGTGGAAAAACTAGACATARTGTCACAAAATTATTTATGAAAAGAACAATTGGAAATGGAATGAAATCCATTTGGAGAATCAAGGGAAATCTTGCTAACCCCAAAAGACCCAAAACTATGTGAGTATGAAAGTCCTTATTTCAATCTTTTTTGTAGGTTTGCAAAAAKTCTTACCTCAAAGGATCAAAATGGTTCCTTGATAGTGGATGTTCAAGGCACATGATCGAAGAAGCTTCATTTGTTATGGATATACTACCGCTGAATGAAGGATTTGTGACCTTTGATGATAAGAAGAAAGGAAGGATACTTGGAGTAGGAAATGTTGATAAAAAGCTGCTTCCACTTATCAAACAAGTTCTTYGTGTTGATGTTTTAAAGTATAACTTGCTTAGTATTAGCTAACTTTGTGATAATGGTAGTTATGTGAAATTTTAAAAATACATGTGCTCTATTCTTGAAAAATTGAGTGACAATGTTATCTTGTTGTTAGAAGAGTAGGAAATGTTTATGTGATGTATTGTGATGATTTTTTTTGCCAAAATGTGAAATATCTTGTTGTAATGAAGATGATGGCTATTTATGGTATAAAAGACTTGGACATGTTAGTATGGATCTTTTAAATGATTTATTGGAACATGATTTAGTGAGAGGTTTACCAAAAATAAAATTTGAGAAGAGTTGTCTTTGTGATGCATGTTAATATAAAAAAACAAATCAAAAGCTCTTTAAATCTAAGAAAATAGTTTCTACTTCTAAATCAATAGAACTAATGCATATAGATTTATTTGGACTTATGTAGACCACTAGCCCAGGAGGGAAGAGATATGTTTTTGTTGTTCTTTTCTAGATTTACATGGATTATATTTCTTGTACAAAAAAGATGAAGCTTTCAAGGAATTTAAAAATATTTTTGGAAAATTAGAAAACTCTCTTGATTGCAAATTGATAATGGAAGAGAATTTTCAAACGAAAATTTTACAAACTTATGTGATGAATGTAGAATTATTCACAACTTTTCATCTGATAGAACTCCAAAACAAAATGGGATAGTTGAACGGAAAAATTGTACATTAGAAGAAATGGCTAGTTCTATGCTTTGTGAAAATAATTTGCCGAAGTATTTCCAGACCGAAGCCATAAGCATCGCTTATTGTGTTATGAATTATGTTTTGCTTAGACCTATTCCTAAAAAGACTAGGGCTAAAGCCTTAAATACAGCTTGTTATGTTATAAATCAATTATAAACACATAATCTTCAAAAATTATAAAATCCATAACAAGATATCATTAGTCATAAAATAAATCAGTAATAAGTAAAAAAAATTCTAGTAAAACAAATTATAAAATGGAAACATTTTTAACTTAAAAACCAATGAAAGCAAAATCACCAAGTAGACTGGGTCATCCATGAGGTCTCTCGTGCATCATCGCTCCATCATTATCTTAACGATCATTTGTGGAAGAACACTGGCATTTCACATGTTGCATCACCATGTGGCAATTCATTTTTCATCAGCTTGCTCTATCTTTGCGACCTTCCTTTTTTTGCATCTTGCTTGTCACAATGGCCATTAGCCATACAGTTT
>MEJB01000170.1:23317-59699 GCA_001752375.1 Rhazya stricta
TGTACCTAACTGATAGTTTAATAAACTAAAGAAAGCAGAAAGATAGAACGGATGCTAAGATTGAGTATTCAAGTGATATGCTAAGATGGAAAATTAGGTCTATCTGCATATTAGGTCTCTCTTTTTTATGTAATGAACTTCAATAAGTCTAATATGAATGAAATAAGTTTTGTTTTCCTTATTTCCAAATCTTAGTTGGTTTCTGAGTAAAACTTCCATAATTAGTATATTTCTTGCTAATAAATTGAGTGGAATGTTTCCCGTAGGATTCTGGAAACCCAACCTCAAAGTGGAAATAACATTATTTCTTGAAGAATGAATTGTAGTCTTGATTTGCAGCAGAACAAAGCCAAAATATTGATCCATCTTCTTAGGTTTTGGGGTCCTAAAAGTTGAGGTTACCTTGTCCTTACCCCTTGCTCAATTTACTAGGCAAATGAATGACCAAAAAATATGTTGGAAAAAGAGAACGTGAAAGAAAAAACTAAAACTAAAACCTTAACAACAAAATCAAAATTTTGGAGAATAGGAAACTAGTAAATCATTGCCAAGAGATAAATTTTACAATTTTTGTGGCTTTTTTCGTGTTGTATACAAAAACTATAATTAAAACTCTATACTCACATAGCTTTGCCAAAATCTCTCATCTATAAATTCACTCTTCTTGGGTCCATCCTGGAACATATGTCAGCATTACCAACACTCCATGTACTGAAAATTTTCCCATCATTCCTTATGCTGCAAGTATTAATACGAATTATGGATATCGAAAAAATAACATTCATGCAAGGTAAATTGACATTATATTTCAAATGTGATACCACATAAATTTCATAATTGCCTTATTTATCTCATGCTATGGAAAGCCAATAGATCCTCCTATGTATAGTGAAACGCCTAAACCACCATGACCATTAAGTCAATTTTCTTTTGTAGATTAAGAAATTTTTTGAACTCCCTAAGATTGCCAATACTAGCATAGCTATTGGTAGACCTCTTCTAACATCTAAGAAAACTTCTTCTTTTTTCCTTTTTTTTTTTTGTTCGAACTTGACAAATAGTATCGCTCAGCCAATTCACAAACCTTGATGCCCACCCTCAACGTATTTGTGCATTGTATATCGGGTTYCAACATAATCATTTATGGAATCAAATTTATCAAATGTAGAATGATAAAAAGATATGGATTCAGTGGAATAATAAAAAGAACATTTGACTTTAAAAAAAAAAAGTTAAAGGCAGTTGTAAGAAAACCGTAATGATAATATAATTCTTAAAAGATACATCAATAGTTTATCCTCTTACTTGTTTCTAATTTTTTTCTAAAATAAATCTCCAAAAATTCAAAATCTAAAGCAATATCACATGCAAAGTTAATGAAGTAGAAAGCAAAAGGTGGACAAAGATGTACAAAATATCACTATTTGATGCATTAGAATAAAGACATGTGCAAAAACCATAAGGAAGCTAAGATAGGCAGGACAACCCATCACACACAACAACCCCCATCACGAATTCTTCAATAAGTCTATATCTTTTTATCATTCTAACAAGCATTATTATACTGATAAAAAAATATTGTAACAAGAAAGTAAAAAGGAGGCCTTGGCAACCTCTCAGAGACGTTACTTCATTTGTAAACTGAGAATTTTATAACCGCTAGCGAGAAAGCTAGCAAGCAGTAAAATGAGGTAGTAGAATAATCTGTACACAAAAGGAAATAATCATAAAGCCTCAAATTAATTACTTCAAATTTTGCAAATCATGGATCTTTAACCTCAATAGGCACCTTGAAAAATGTGGGATAAACTCCAGTAAACCGAGACTGGAATATATCAGTGATTGCACATACACACTTATTAAAGGCAGGAACTTGTTAACAGGAAACTTTAATGTTTAAGGTTACTTACGTTTTACTATCACGTGTTATAAATATTTGTAAGTCTTGTAAGTCCAATGTCGAACCAGTTGTGGATGGGGCTGTTGATGAAGTAGGARTATGTGTTGGTAATGATGTAGCTGGGTCGGCCTTCTGCTCAGAATGTAACTTAGCCTGAACATTGGGATATGTACGTGATACATGTAAATAAGGCGCCTCATTAGACGGTGATGTCAAATGATAAATTTTCCCTTCATCATGTACAGGGGATAGAGCTGAAGTTGACCTCTTGAGGCCGCTTACCTTGAACCCCACCCTTAGATATATTTGTAACAAAGCCTCATGTAATGAAGTTGTAGTGTAGCAGAATAAAAAATACCGTTATATATATCAAACTTGTAATAGGCAGGAACTAAGCGACCTAGACAACCATGGCATGATTTGCATCATTTGGAAGGTGTTTTAATTGAATATCTCGTTAGCACAATGATACTTTAATTAAGGTTGAGAAATCTAATAAAAGTATGGGTAATTGCAAGGTGATAATACTTTTTCCATTTGTCACCTCGTGAACTTCAAGTAATTTATAAGCAGTAAATCTAACTCCTCATCAGACACCTTAAAAATTCGAACAATTCTTTTCATTTTAAAGGATTTAATGATAACAATAATCACAACTAGATGATATGCCAGTTAAATAGAACTAGTTAGAACTATTTAAAGAAGTAAATCCATCGGTTAAATTGACTTTCCTCTCTTAAATTTAATCCAAAGGCAACAGAATCTCCAATCAAGAAACAAGAGATGCACATCAGATTTCATATAACCTGAATAACTTACCAAAATTAGTCATCTGCAACGGGAATAAAAAGAAAGCAGTTTCATAACCTCCAGTTCTATATTGATCCTCAAAATTTATTCCCTTGRAGCATGCAGAATAATTCAAACTGCAAGTTCTTGAACATAAATGTAAATATGTATGTGACATGTCAACCAATAAAATRATAACAYGCGTCAAGAATGACAAGGTTCAACTAGTGAAAATCAAAGATGAAGCTTGGCAAATCAAATGACGTCACGTCGCTCTTAAGTGTGACTTCGACCAATCAAATCAATTCGCTTTGCCTATAAATAGAAGCCAAAGTACCAGAGAAAGAGGTCCAGAAATTCACATTGATGACCAAAAGTTCAAGTTGAGAGAAGCCAAATTTCTCTTCAAATCCCGAGATCAAGCTGCAAAGCCCTCGAAAGATTTCAAAGGGTCCAAATCCTTAGATCAAGTTGTGAAGCCCTCAAAAGCTCCAGAAGAGTCCAAATCCGGAGATCAAGTCCGAAGCCCTTTGAAAATTCTAAAGAGAAGAATCAACGGATTGAGTTCTTGACAAGAACATTCCAAAGATTGTAAACTTATCATATCAAATTTATAAGATTAATTCTTGTTTCGCATTTCTCTTATTTTTATTATTATTTTGCAGACGAGAGATTCGTGTAAACAAATTTTGGGATGCCCAGTGGCACAATGTTTGTCGTTCATCTCTTTTCTTCAATCAAATCAAATCAGATTCATCAATGTCCCCCAAGAATAACATCTCAATAGCTATCCCCTCCAGAACTACAAAGATTGGCGCTGCTAGCAAATCAACCATGTCAGCCACATATGTAGTATTTGTGACACGGAGTAGAGTGTCATCTCATGCTGAAAACAAAAGTGGAGGAGTACTTCTTACAGGATCAGATCCATAAATACTCCAGCCCCATGTTCATCTACGATTACTCCAACCCTATGTTCATGGATGTTCCTCTTCAAGAAGGAAAAAATGGGKGTCAACTCTACCATAAGAGTGAACATGTCCTTGTTGAATGTTGAAACCAAGTCACAAACATCCATACAAGATTGCGAGTCTTCTGCAACTCTGCAACTGTTGTTTGTCCAGAAGATCTATAAATTGGATAGCTCTGCCATGAAGATTTCACTACAACTTCATCTATCGTATCTGTTATGATGATCGATACTGCCACAATTGTAGAACAAATCATAAATTTAGCCAAATTAGTGGAAGGACTTGTAGAAAGTTCCCAATAATGAGATACCACTCTTGCTCAATTGTTGAATCGTCTCGATGGTATTTGACAAACAAGTCAAACTACTCCAAAGCAACAAGAAGCTGCAAATGATGTTGAATCTGCTAAGGTTGCTCAAGTACAACATCAATCCAAAGCTGGATCTAAAGCTAYAATGGAAGTACATAACATCCAAGTTTCTTCTAATGGATTCATCTCGATAAATCACCTGAAAAATGTCATTACAAAAACAATTGAAGAAAGTTATGAAGGAAGCACCAAACCTTCTCAAGACTATGCCGAACTATATACTCAAAGGATACATAGTCTTTAAATGCCAATCTGTTATCAACCTCCCAAGCTTCAACAATTTGATGGGAAAAGAAAATTCAAAACAAMATATRACCCACTTTGTTGAAACATGCAACAATGCAGGTACTGAAGGCGATCTACTTGTCAAGCAATTTGTTAGATCCCTTAAAGGTAATGTTTTTGATTGGTATATAGATATTRCTCCTAGATCAATCGGTAGTTGGAGTCAACTCAAGCTGGAATTCCTAAATCGGTTTTACAGCACTCGAAGAACTATTAGTATGCTTGTATTAAGCCAAAATCGACAATGGAATGATGAACCTATCATTGAATTCATAAAGCGATGGAGAAATTTGAGTCTAAATTGTAGAGACCAACCTTTTTGAGATTTCGTCAGTGAGATGTGTATTCCAAGCATGCAATGAGGTCTTCAATATATCCTTAAAGGCATTCAACCGAAAACTTTTGAAGAATTAGCTACCCATGCTCATGATATGGAAAAAAGTATCCTCACCAATCAAAGTCGATGAATTCATATCAAAGAGTCAACTAAATATGAGAAAAAGCTGAGATTTCAAAGTGTAGGCAAACTTTCCTTAGAATTTCAAAGTCAAAGTCTCGTAGCCTGATCTTCGAAGTGGATGCTAAGAAATTTCAAATTTGTACAACCTTCAAAAAATATCAATCAAAACAAAGCTAGTATATAAAAAAAAGAGGAAGAAAAACAAAATGAATGCAAAGGCCCAATTCAAGCCTCAACAAAAATGGCCCAGCAAGATGATTGCCCAGAAGATAATAATCATCACTCCATGAGAGCAGGAGATCAAATAGCTACTTTTTAGATCGAATATCAAATTTTGAGCTCTCACCACAGAAGCAAACACATAACGATGGGGTTGCAACTCTTGAAGGCTTGGGTGATGTTGTTTGTTTGTTTCTAGTTTTTCCAAGTGATATTGTTAGCTTTATGCCATGATCGGTATGTGAATGTGGCCCGCATCTTTGATTCTTTTTGAAATCATCTTGTTCGGATATTTATTTGCATTTTCTATTACCAAAATGGAGGCAACACAATTTAGCTAATATCTGTCCATTACCAACATATCAAATTCACCAGCTAAATTTGGTTGTCGAACTATAGGTGAACAAATATTGAAACTCAGTTAAATCCAAATCCAACGACCAAGATTGAGTTTCTGTACAAAAGGTGAAAAAAACCAATCTGTGCACCCTTCTTCGCCAACAAAGATCTAGTAGACGTTACCGTATTCAGAACCAGCCAATCTAAACACATGCACAACACACACAAACGAGGAAGGAAGAGGAAGGATCAAGTAAAAAGGACATCTTTGATGTTGCATTGTACTACTTTGAGTCTTAAAGAGCTTCACACCTAAATCTTGCTTTTTGTTGCATTAAGGAGCGGAACCAAATTGTTGCAAAAAGTGAAACATGGAATGGTGGTGGTTGATGGAGGTGAGACAGGTACCATGCAGATGTTAAATGCTCAAYAAAATGGGTAAAACTATTTTGGTGCTTCATCCAAGCCATTTATGCTAGATCTAGCATCCGGCAATGGTAATGGAGGTAAAGAGAAAAAGCRAAGGCTATTGTCGATGCCAATTGAAGTCATCGCTATGGCTCGGAGAGAGGGATGCCGTAGCTGCTCATTTCCATCGCTGCTCCATCTTCGTCACCCCTTGAAGTTATCTCCTCGGCCATCACTGAAATAAAATGAAAGAAAGATGAAAAGTCCTGTCTGGTCGCCAATACCAAATGTGGTTTGCCTGTGTAGTCTTGAAGCATTGTGCATCACTGTGGAAAGTGAGTTGCAAGGCAAAGAGTGAACTCATGGAAGAGGCCACCGTTGCAGTAGCCATATTCAGAAGAAGCAAAAGCAGAGAGCTCTGTTCTTGCCATCCCATCTATTGTGATTACCGCACATTATCACTAACTCAGATCGGAAGACAGAGGGCTGTTGTGGTAGTCTTCATCGTTGCATCTCACCATCACTATGGTCGCCACTTGAAGGATAAAAAAAGTGAAAAGTCATTTGGTCATGGAGGAAGAAGCTCTAAAATCTTTGTCACTGCTCTTTGCCATGGCCGTCACAAAGGAAGAAACTCTAMAATCTTTGTAATTACAAATCTCTAGGAGGCCGCTATTAGAAGTTAGAGGCCACCAYGGAATAGAAGGCAGAAGACTTGGTGGCCACTRTTGCAGACCTCTGACCRTTGCCGCTCTGCCACTAGGGACGAAGACAAGGACGAATATGGACAAGGACGTGTGAGCTTAGCGGACTAGGTCGGCGAATCTGGGCCTTCGAGTCTTGGCCTGCCTTCTCTTGGTCCACGAAGCTAGCGGACTGAAGACTTGGGCTGCTGGGTCTAAATTAGTCTTGGGCCACTTTTTTCTAGCCCTTGAAGCGAAAGAACTGAAGGCTTCTGCTACTAGGTCTGGGTCGATCTTGGCTGCTTTCTTCTGGCCCATGAAAGGAAAGAACTGAAGGCTTGGGCTGCTGGGCCTAGGTCAGTCTTCGGCCACTTTCTTCTGGCCCATGAAGGGAAGGAACTAAAGAAATGAGTTGTCAGTTTGGGCCGCCTTCCCTTGGCCCACGAAGTAAACAAGCTGAAAGAAAGGGCCGCTAGTTTGGACCGTCCTCAGCCAACCCATGAAGAAGACAAACAAAACAATGGGCCAGCAAACAAAAAGAAGAAAATATGGTTTGGGCAGAAACCAAAAAAAAAAAAAAGAGAAACCAAAAAGGGAAAGCCACAATGAAGAAACAAAAAAAAAAAAGAAAAGAAAAAATAGGAGAAACAAAAAAAGAAAAAGATCGGCAAAAGTGAAAAAGAAAAAATATATTAAAAAAGAGAAAAAAAGATTAAAAGCAAACAACAAAAAAAAAATCGAGTCTTACAAAAAAAAAATAAAAAAAAAGTGTTCATGATGAAAAAATGGAAGCTTACCTTTCCTTTTCTTTTTCTCAACACCTCGTGTCATGGTCTCTCTTGAAATTCCTCAAGTACAAGGACAAGTACTATTTCAACAAGAGAGACTTACCTAAACAATAGCAGGTTGACCTACTAAAGAAGAGACAAAAAATGCACAGGACAAAATATCAAGGTTGGTGATGCAAAGAAAAATAAAATAGGAGAAGCTAATGTAATTGGGATGTATATACAGGCAAAAGAAGAAGAAAGTTGGATTAGGATTAGGAAAACAAGTCTTATCACAACTCTAATATGCAAAATATTTTTAGATTATGATAAATTAAGTAAAAAAGAGAGAGTTGTCTTAGGACGTAACTCCAATATGTATCAATATGTAAAATATATCACAACTCCAATATGTATCAATATGTAAGATATATCACAATTCCAATATGTATCAAATATGTGAGATATGTTTAGATCATGATTTTGATTATCTGAAATTAGATTACATGACTTTCAGCCCAACAAATTGAAGAAAAAGGCCCACTGTTTGAAGAATGAAGAAGGCCCAAATATTTAAGTACAGTCCAAGAAAAATTATCCAAGTTATTGAACCTGTAATATTGACCCAAATAGCATAAAATTGAGTTGGAACTTGTCCACTCAAGAACCTCATCTTGGAATTGTACCCGTGGCTAAGTTCTAGGGAGAAATTTGCAAATGTGAAAATTTTATTAAATTAAATTCTATAATCTATTTAAGTAATTTAAAGTCAATTTTAAATATTCCCATTAAACTGAGAAGTATGTGATATGTCAACCAATGAAATGACGACATGTATAAAGAATGACAAGTTTCAACCAATGGAAATCAAGGATAAAGCTAGACGAATCAAATGATGCCACGTTGCTCCTAAGAACGACTTCACCAATCAAATCAATTCACTTGGCCTACAAATAGAGGCCAAAGCACAAGCAGAAGAGGTCCAGAAATTCACATTAAGGACCAGAAGTTCAAGTTGAGAGAAGCCAAATTTCTCTCCAAATTTCGAGATCAAGCTGCAAAGGCCTCAAAAGATTCCAAAGAGTTCAAATCCCGAGATCAAGTTGTGAAGCCCTCGAAAGATTTCAAAGAGTCCAAATTCCCAGATCAAGCTGCAAAGCCCTCGAAAAATTCCAAAAAGAAGAATCAACAGATTAAATTCTTGACATGAACATTTCAGAGATTGTAAATTTATGTTATCAAATTTATAAGATTAATTCTTGTTTCATATTTCTCTTGTTTTCTATTATTATTTTGCAGACGAGAGATTTGTATAAACAGTCATGAACACCATTTCTTTTCTTTTTGTGCAAGATTCGATTTTTTTGTTTTTTGCTTGCTTGTTATCTTTTTTTCCTTCTTTTTTTTACTTTTTCTACTTTTTTTTCCTTTTGCAACATTTTTTCTGGCCGAGTCCACTTTTGTCCTTCTCTTTTTTATTTTTCTCTTTTCCTCCTGTGGGTAGGCGAGGACAATCAGCCTAAAACTTGTGGCAGCCCAACCCTTTTTGCAGTCTGCTTGCTTCGTAGGTTGGTCAAGTTATGGCCCTGGTCGTCCGACCCAGACCATTTTATTGGTCCACTCTCTTTTGTTTTCTTCTTTATGGGCCTGTTGAAGTGCAGCCCAGACCAACGGCCCATCCTTCCAACCCCTTCGCTCATGCGCTAAGAGAAAATGGATAAAGGTCAACCCAGACCAAATCGATATCCAGACTCGGTGCCCCAAGCCAATCGCCTATTCCGCTTCATCTGTCGTCATCGTCCTCATTGCCAGTGGATCAGCAACATCATCTTCAAGCTGCAGCGATGGCCATCGCAATCATCTACCTTCTGTTTCATGGTGGCCACCACAATCATCTTCCGAAGGTTTGCAGTAGCATAGAAATCGAAGCCTTGCCTTCGCGACGACCTTAGTAGAGACTTCAAGTGGTGACATCAAGCAGCAAGCGGTGAAAGGGCAAAATGGTCCTATCTTCTATTCTTTCCGATCCTCTTTGATCCGCAGCAACAAAGATTTTAGAGGTTTTCCTTGGTGGCCAGACAACTCATTGCCTTCTGTTTCCTTTCGATGGTGATCGTAGCGACAGTGAGTTGCAACGAGGATGATGATCGAAACAGCCTCTTCTATCTTTCGATCTAAGTCCAGTTTTGTGCCCCATCGTTGGCTCATCCTTCGCCTTCACCACCCATAACTCACTTCCATCGACTGTATTAAGACAAAGGAGAGAAATCGCAACGGCGATCGAGAGTGCGGCAGCGTTTATGACTTCACTGGTAGTGAACCTGAAGCTGCACCCGAAAAAAGATACAAAAAAGAAGTAAAATTAGGCCAAAACGCTCTGCTAGCCTGCCAGTCTGCCGAACGATAAAGAGAAGTAGTGACACTCGGTGGAGCTCCGACAAATCCGACCTCAAATTTGCAAAATACCTCTTTTGGTYGGCATTTTTTGGCTTTTGTTTGGTCTTTTCTTTTTCTTTTTTCGAATACTCTCATCTTCTGCTTTCTGCTACTTTGGTTGCTCTCTTAGACAAGATTAAGCTTTTGAAGCTTCGATTTTGAGACATAGAGAAAGGTTCTACTTCAAGTCAAAGATGCCAACAAGAGGCTTCAATTTTAAGTCARACGCCAAAGAGGGGCTTCGATTTCAAGCCAAACACCAAAGAAGGGCTTCGATTTCAAACCATGAAATACTAACTTGGACAGATGAGAGAATTGGATTTCAAGTCATAAACCACCAACTTGGAGCGAGAAGAGGCTTTGATTTGAATCCATGGAGTACTAACTTGGAGAGAGGAGAGTCAATTTACACCATCGCTACTAAGGCCATGACTTTGAAAGCTTCGACTTTAAGCCTTGAATTTTTTCAAGATTCCCATTTTCTGAAGGAGGAGGCTCGATTTACACCATCACTACGAAGGACATCGACTTTGAATACTTTGATTTTAAGACCTGGATTTCTTTGAGGTCATAATTTTCTGGAAGAGGAGGGTCGATTTATACCATCACTAGAAGGACATCAACTTTGAAGGCTTCATCCTTAATTCTTGGATTTCTTCGAGGTCCCAAATTTCTACAGGAAGGTCTCGATTTTGAACCAATGCTGGACTTTGACTTTGAATGATCTGTTAAAGATTTGACTCTGCTATAAGAAGTAAAGAAAATGATATATTATTGAAGATRTAACTGAACTTAGATGTTTTCTAAGCTGCTTGCGTATCTAAATAAGGAATCAAGTCAAACATAGTTCATCTTTACATAATTGGAACTTACAGTTTAAGCTCATACAATCGAAAAGCAAGTTTAAAGGTTTATAGATTGTTTTAACTCTTATCAAGGAGTAACTAGTTTAGGCTTGTACACTAAGGAGCAATTGGAAGTTTTATTTGAGGCATTTAGATAGTTTTAACTCTTATCAAGGAGCAACGTGCAGTTTAGGCTCGTACACTAAGGAGCGATTTGAAGTTTTGTTTGTGTTGAACCTTTGGCTTCAAACTCTGAGGAAAGATTCCTCCCACTTTAAAATTTCAACTTCTTCTCATATTTGATTGACTCTTTGACATGAATTCCTTGACTTTGATTGGCGAGGATACTTATTTCTATATCATGAGCACGGGTAGCTAATTCTTCAAAAGTTTTATGTTAGATTCCTTTTAAAATGTATTGAGGAGCTAGCACATGCCTTGGATGCACATCTCGATCTTAGATTATTCAGAGAGGGGACCTCTATCAATTGATGCAATCAATGACGGTTCATCATTCCACTGTCRAATTTGGCTTAATTCAAGCATTCTAACAATTCTTCGAGTGCTGTAAAATAAATTCAGGAATTTTTGCTCGAGTTGACTCTAATTATCGATTAATTCAGGAGTAATATTTGTATAMCAATCAAAAGCATTACCTTTAAGGTATCTAACAAATTACTTGACAACTAGATCACCTTCAATACCTGCATTGTTGCACGTTTCAACAAAGTAGACTATATGTTATTTTGGATTTCCTTTCCCATGAAATTGTTGAAGCTTGGGAGATTGATAACCGATTGGCATTTGAAGACTACATATCCTTTGAATATATGGTTTGGCATACCCTTGAGAAGGTCTAATGCTTCATTTATAACTTTCTTCAAATTATTTTTGTAATAACATTCTTCAGGAGATTTATCAAGATCAATCCATCATAAGAAACTTGGACGTTTTGTACTTCCATTGTACTTTCATATCCAGCTCTGGATTGACATTGCACTTGAGCAACCATAGCAAATTCAACATCATTCATAGTTTTTAGGTGCTTTAGAGAAGTTTGACTTGTTTCTCCAATACCATTGAGGCAATTCAACGATCGAGTAAGAGTGATAACTCATTGTAGGGAACTCTTTGCAAGTCCTTTTAGCAATTTGGCTAACTTCGCAATTTGTTCTTCAATGGTGGCAGTATCGATCATCATGACTAATACGATAGATGAAATTGTGGTAGAATCTTCCTGATAGAGCTCCTCTGATTGCAGATCTTCTTGGTGAACAACAACTAAAGAGTTTGCAGAAGGCTCACCTTATCTTGCTTGGATGTTTCTGATTTGGTTCTAGCATTCAACAAGGACATGGTTGTTCTTATGGTAACATTGACTCCCTTATTTCCTTTTTCAAGAGGACCATCATTGAATATGGGGTTGGAGTATTCGTCCTTCAAATACGGAGATAGATACAAATGAGTACCAAAGTCAAATACCTTCTGGAATGAGGAGGAAAACTACATTTCTCATGAATTGCAGCAATGTTCTTAAAGCTAAACTTCTGTCACCTCTAACTTGAAGCAAAATATTAAAGAAGTACAAGAGCTGGACTACGAGACTCAAAAATTAAAGGAGAAGGTAAAGTTTGAGAAGTTACCTGACTTCAGAATTGATCGCAAAGGGGTAATCTACTTCAAAAACAGGATCTATGTACCCAACAACAAAAAATTGAAGGTAAGCATTCTGAATGAAGCTCATCGAAGTCGTTATATTATCCACCCTGGGAGTAACAAAATATATCATGACCTTAAATAAATTTTTTGGTGGAACAACATTAAGAAAGAAATTGTACAATACTTAACTACATGCTTGGCAGGCCAACAACATTAAGAAAGAAATTGTACAATACTTAACTATATGCTTGACARGCCAGAAGGTGAAAGCAGAGCATCAACAACTAGGAGGATTACTCAAACCCCTACCAATACTAGAATGGAAGTGGGAATGTGTGATCATGAATTTCATGACAAGTCTGCCACATGCTCAGGGAAACAAGATCGTTGTTTTGATAGTGGTCAATTGCCTAACTAAATCAACTCACATCATCTCAATCAACATTAAGTACCCTTCGGAGGAATTAGCAGAGTTGTATATGCCATTAAAAATCATCTAAGACCGAGATCCGAGGTTTACCTCTCAATTTTGGTCAAAATTCCATAAGGTAATGGGCACGACTCTAAGCTTCAGCACTACAGGCACCTTCAAACGGATGGACAATCTGAGAGGACCATAAAAATCTCAGAGGACATGTTGCGAGCATGTGTCATGGATTTTGAGTTCAAAAGGGTGGATAATCTAGCACTGGCTAAACTCGTATACAAGAACATGTATCGACATCGATTAGTATGGCATCTTACAAAACACTATATGTGAGAAAATATCAATCACCGATTGCCTAGGAAGAAATGGGAGAAAGGTAAATTTGGAAAGACAACTAGTTTCCAGACATGAAGGGAACATGTAGAAAGGTAAAAATAGTTCAAGGTCAATTATTAGGTGCCTAGAGCCGGTAGAAAAGTTACGCAAATGACCAATGGCAAGATCAGGAGTTTAAAGAAGGCAATTGAGTCTTTCAAAAACTAAGGCCCCACTAAAGATTATCAAACACCCAAGGGATGGAAAGGTGAGTCCTAGATATAACGAACCATTTGAGGTTTTGAAAAAGATCAGAGCAGTTGCATACATAATAGCATTACCAACCGAGTTAATAGGAGTTCATGATGTATTCCATGTGTCGCAACTCAAGAAATACAACCCATAACCGAAGCATGTGATAAATGAGGCAAAATCGAATTGCATAACAATCTATCATATGAGGAAAGGCTAATATGGATACTGGAAACTAGTGTTAAGAAATTGCGACCCAAAGATATTCGGTTGGTTAAGGTTCGTGGGAACATCATGGAGTTACAGAAGTAATGTGGAAACATGCGATAGAAATACCTCGACCTTTTACCATGTAAGTATAAATTTCACAGATGAAATTTCCTTAAGAGGGGGAGGACATGAGGCCTCGAAATTTGCTAGGAGATGGAAACTGACATAGGTTATGAATTACGGGTAGAATTATTATAGGACTTAGCATATTTAGAAGTAGGATATTTATTAGGCTTAGAATTGGGGTAGATTATACCGTTAGAATAAACCCGAGCATTTATTCGACATAATCAAATTTCAAAAAAAAAACAAATTCTTTTTCTATAAATACCACTTTGATTTTTGTTTAACCTTTATACAAATTTCACCTTTGATTAAACTTTATTTATTTTCTTTATTTTATTTCTAAATGTTTTACTACGTTATTAGCTTCCATTTTAGTCAAAATTCTTAGCCTAAAATCTCTCTAAAACTTCATTCTTTCCACCGTGATTTCTTCCTCATCCTAGCCGACTTTACCTCTTTAACAAATCAGTCATTGCTTCTCAATTTTCTAATTGAATTCTAACTACTAAATTCCCCAATGCATGGCTCGTCTATGGCAAGAGTTTGCATGAGTGTGTCGTCCTGTTTTAGGAAGATTTCAGCTGAGGAATTGAAGATTTCATCCTTGTTGTGTGCTGTCCGAATTATGAGAGTTTTAGCTAGGAAGTTCACAGCTATTCTGATGATTTGTCAAGCTTTGGTGGTTGATTACTAGAGGTTTTTACAGCTSTCCACCWAGGTATCAAGTGCACGTGSATTGGARAAGAAAAACAATTTGGAACTTTTCTCCTTCATTTCTTTTGAAACCASCTGCGTATTCCTCATWTTMAGCCAGTTTCCTCTTCTCTTATTCAGCTTAGGATTCTCCGCCAAACACCTCTATAAATTGGACTTGAAACTCACGTCAATTCATACTATCTTTGACCAACTTATTTTCTTCTTCATGCGTCAAAATCAGCAAAATTATCTACTCCTATAGCAACCAAAATCTTCTTCCTCTACATTAACTTTGAGCAAGCTATTCACTCCTTTTTGAAAATTCTTAGCGTACCATTAGTTCATCCATTCCTTTACTACAAGCTTCTCAAGTTAATATAATGTTAAGTTTGAATATAAATTATGCTTAGAGTAGTGTATATGTTCGTTTCTAGTGGTAGAAGACAACAAGGAATGCATGGTTATGCATAAGTATTCGAGTATGTTAATATAAAGGGTTAAAACAATGATATTTTAGGATAAGTGTTTCATGTTAGAATTTATTAAAGCTTAATTAGTGACTATTAGGGTTTACCCCTGGCCGAACTAGAATTTTGCCCACTTTTAATTCAGTATRGAAACCCGACTACTTGGTMGAATTTGGATTGTGCTATACGAATCGAACGCTTCAAAATAATTTGATGCAAATTTTACTCAACTTGAACGTGTAAAACTCAAGATACAAGTTGATCTTTATAGTATGGTCAATTTGRCCGATTGAACATGAGTTGTGCGTTTCCCTTTAGATGGACTCTCTAGGCTTGGATATTTAACTACTTATAAACCTTAGTGTGTTAGGATTATCTTGGCACTAAATTTCATTAAGAAACCCGAAGTATTTTGGGAGTAATACTCGAAACACTACAATCTGCCCACTTTTGTGAAAAACTATTTCAAACCTATCACTCTTACCTTAGAATTTTCTTACTAATGCATTTTCTTCTTATATTTTAATCGTTCGATCTCATCTTGAGAAAATATTTATTTTTTGCAAAAACAATTTTACTCATAAAGCTTACTAAAATGATAAAGCCAAATTATGATGAAATGAGTGTGATTATTATGATTTAATACTAAGGATATTCTTACAGATTATGTTTAGAGAAGCAACAAACAATAGTTCTTTTCCTCACTAATAAGATACACAGGTGAGTTCCTTCCGACTTTTTAAACTTTCAAAAATGTGCGATTTTTATCCTACTCTAGATAACTGTTTATTGTAACGTCAATCTTTAAATTTAAAAAACGGTGCATATTTTTATTTAAGGGTATTCTATATATAATTTTAATAATTCTCTTAAGTTATCAAATGCTTTTTTTCGCAAATATATTTTAGATTTCCTCCAAAATTATTTTTTCGCAAAAATTACAAAATTATTTTCTGAACACACTACTTTATTGGTTAAATCTTGTCTCTTGAAAAAATTTTATTGCAAAGCATATGACAATATTTTGAATCATCAATGACATAATTGTGATGTCTGCTGATTGATTGTTACTAAGTTATACCAAAAATATTTTTGAAATCACTAGTGAATTGATTGAAGAATTGATGAATTGGCATTAAGTACTCAAATGATAATCTCCGAATAACTAGCCTAGCGGACAAAGTGATGTGCTTAGCTAGTCCCCAATATGAGTACCTCTTGAGCTAGTCCGAACGACAGTATCAGAGTGAGCCAACCTTTGGCCAAAGACTGGGATGTCGGTGGCAGACACGGAATACATCAGGCAGATGCTCGCATCATTAGGTATCAAGTTTGATTGTGGACAACTGTACCCTTGGTTAGGAGATTTAACCTAGGCCCAGGTGATCCCTTGTACCCTAGCTAGTGGGTACTATTAATTGTATGAAGTAATAAGGTTAAAAATCATGTACGTAAATACGATTTGATAAGGCTAGTATTTGTAGGCTCAGCTAAGTTTTACTCTATGATAAGTGTGCATTAGCATATAATTCATTCTTATTGCAAATGTTTTTATTACTTCACTGATCAACTATCTTGTTAATCATATTGCTATTATTTTTAACAGTCATATTGCTGTTTCTTCGTATTCTTGTGAATTTCTTTCTTTTGATAAATTGTTAGTTTAATAATACTTTTCAACATTTTCTTTGTTCTATTTGAGAGAAAGTGACTCACCGATTCCTGATGAGACAATCTTACTCTCCACAATATGATTTCATCCATTGAGAGTATGTTAATTATTTTTAGTGATTTATGACGCACCAGGAGCCATGGGAGTAGATGGAGTAGTCCGGGCAGCCTTCAAACATAGATAAGAACAAAGACATAACATCTAATGTAGTTACTTTAGAGTGTTTTTTTTTTTTTTAAACATTGATATACGATTTGGCTTCAACCATTTTGATTTGAGTAAGGAGGAATCGGCCATGAAGAGGGCAGGGCTCTTCCATCATTTCTTTCTCTATTCATAGTATTCGAACTTGATCCCATACTTAAAGGATATCAAGTTCCTTAACCCTTGAATCAACAATGCATTTGATTTTATGTACTTTCATATTCGAAATTTGTGGTCATTTCAAAGTAGATTATTAATATATTTTACAAAAGTTTTGACTAGTGAATGCAATACATATATTGTAGCCTTAATTATTTAAGTTAGTAAAATATGACTTTATACTTTCACTATCAATGTAAATTTTATTATCTTCTCTCAATTAACTCCACTCATTAATAATGAAAGTCTTTCACCCTAATGTGATTTAATTTCTGTATTTTAGCATGATAATTCACAATAATAGTAAATTTAATTTAATCTTACTCAGTTCTCGACATAAATAATCCCCACCTCTCCCGTGGGATTGCTTTTTGATTTATATGAGAGATAAATCATTTTGATGAGAGTTACTCGAGTTAAGAAAAACCCTACAAGCAAAAGATACCCAATCCTGCGTTAACCTTCAACACCGAGAATGCTTCCAACTTTTAAAAAGGAAAAAGTACAAATCAATTTTAAGTACATTTATACATCCGCTCTCCTGAAACCGTCTAAGCTGAAAATATTACAACCTATGCAAATATAACTCTCATTTAAAACTCAACAATATCAAAGAGTTAAATGTGCTTTACAATCGTCATATCCAATAATCAAAGCAATACGCGGAAACTGCGATTTAATCCAATGGGAAATGCTTAATATTAGCGAAATATTCAGTGACTTTAGCGTTACTCTAAATTTTTAAAACTGTGTCCAGGTTCATGCTGCCACAGTGACTCTCCGCTCCCTATTTGGCTCATATATATTGAATGCATATACGAGGAAAGGATCAGGCTAAAAACCCAGGGTAAGTAATACCTCATGCGATGATGTATAAACATGCTCCCTACATGTCAGGAAGTTATAATTTTGCCTCTTTTAAATGACTTTCCAAACTTCCCTGTTGAATCTCTTTCAAAAAATTGCCTTCCAGAAATATTAACTTTAAAACAATTCCATTTCATTCATTGTGAGCTCCTATGTAACCGCCTACATTAAGCTCTGCAGTAGACCATAGTTTTTGGAACCGTTACATTCCTACCGGTGTACCGCAAGCAGTTAATCATTCTTTACTTTTCCTCATCCTTTTACCTCTCCAAAGAGGTGAATTACTCTTCCCACCCTCCAAATGTAGGGTCGGTGCGGCGCGTCCCCCAACCCCATTTCCCCTACCTCCTTTTTCATGGCTAGATTTTGCACTCTTCAAGACGTTTCATTTTCTGGGCACATTAATTTATAAACTACTATTCCTCTTTTAAAAGGTTATTTCTAACCTTTCGTTTCCTAGCAATGTATGAATTGGATCATGCGCATGATATAGACCACTAACTGTTGCTGACATGAAATACTACAATGTACTTATATACCATTTGACATAAAAATAGTATAGGATATGAAACACATAAATCATTCCATACAATTAACACACCTCATAATACAATCCCATACTGCCACCACATAACACATAACAAAAGAGATAGGCGGTATGGGGGTTATGTGCATAAAATCCATATACAACATATTAAACTATCTAAAAGAATTCAATTACATCCATTCATAAGCATTAATGAGATGCGAGAATTTACTTACCTAGAACTCAGATTCAATAACAATCACGCATATACGTTAATGAGACTGTGAGAGTTTAYTTAGATAGAACTCAGATTCAATAACAACAACACATATATGTTAATGAGTATGTGAGAGTTTACTTACATAGAACTCAGATTCAATAACAACAACACATATACGTTAATGAGYATGTCAGAGTTTACTTACCCGGAGTCCTTTACGTTAAAGGTTTCTTATTTAAATCGCGAAATAAAATCCTTCGACCGTTCTCAAAGTTAAGGCACTTGAAACAACCTAATTTTGATTACAGAAGGAAGGTCCATTTAGCATAACTATCCCAACTTAAATATTCAGTGTTTATTTCAACAATGTCATTTGTCAATTATTAATCCATATTTAGTCCCTATATTACCAATTAGCACATCTTTTAAGGGTACAATTTAAACTCCTTAGCTCGGGTATTATCTAATCTACGTTCTTCCATAATTTTACTTTAGGGTATAATTTCATAGGTCATAAATTTCAATATCAAATATTAATGTTTTCAGCTTTTAAGTTCACAAAGTCCAAGTGTCTTAGGAATAGTAATGGGTTCTCGGGCGTGCACTCAAGCGGCTCACGCGCAACAGTCCTAGGCCTCTGGGCGTTTGGGAGCCTGGGCGTTGGGCGCCTAGGTGCAGAACACTTGGGCACTGGCTGGTACTGGTGTTGGCACTTGGCGCCTGGCACCTGTTGTTGCTCCTTGTTCTTGGCCGAAACTTGATTAATTGGCCAAAATAGTAGGCCATCGGCAACAGCAGCTCAGTAGCAACAACCGAGAGTAGGGATGACAGCCAAGCCGACGAGGTTTCGCCGAGCAGTCACGGTTCTAATTGCACAGATCAAAACTATGGCAATGCTGGTCAAGCAGAGAAGGAGAAGGAAAAGATGAAGGCAAATCTGGGAAGTACGACAGCAGACGGCCGGGCGAGTGACGCTAGCAGCGGTGCGGCAATGATTCGCAACTCCAACGAGCTTAGGCAGTGGGCAACAGCAGTGCGATAGGCAGAGGAATCGACGGTCGATTCGGGAGACTCCAGATCTGGATGATCTCCGGCAGGGTGCGTGGATCCTCCCGGCCGGGCATTCGTGAGTCACTGAACGACACACACAAACGGCATCACGGAGGTCTCATCAGGCAGCAACCAGACCAGCGAGCTTCAGTTTTGGGCAGCAGACCCTTACGCGAGTGACACGCAATTCTTATGTCCGAACAGTGTCGGAAGGGGAGATGAGATTTGTGCGACAAACTCTRAAACTCCGACAGTGAAGCTATGTCGACAGGAGGAAGATGAGAGAAGAAAAAACACAACAGCCATCGTTCAGTCTAGCTGCGTCGCGTGCAGAGTTCTCCAAGCACTAGGTTCCGATTGCTCGTGCAGATCGGGCGAGTAGCACGCGGCGTGGATCGGTGCGTCAGTATCGAGAGGAGAAAGAGGATGGCATGTGTGCCGGTGGGAGGAGTTGCAGGATATGGGGCGGCCGGTTATGTTGTTCTGGGGTGAGGACGGCGGCGACAATTAGGGAGAAAAAGAAGACTTAAGGTTTTTAGTTTTTTTTTTTTTTTTTTGAACTTGGACCCTAAACCCAATTTTTCAAACCTTCCCATCCGTAACTAATCCAATTCATTAAATTAAATTCAACGGGCTTTCTTTCGATAAAAAATCTAGTTTTTCGAATGAAAATGAATAAGCCGAGCGAGTCGAGCCTCTAACCAACCAAAGGCCCTAATCTAACAATACGATAATTTCGCACTTATTAATGTACAATTAAAACATTAACCATATAGAAATTTATCCAACTCTCGTTGGCACACAATTTCACACAGTCAATCAAAAATTAACAAAGGAAAAATTTCGGGTATTACAACATTTGTAAGGGGCAAAAAGCCCTCGCATATTGTAAATGGATTTGTAAGAGAAATAGATACCTTCGCAAATCAGCGATAAATTTTCAACGACACCCCAGTTGGCTAGGATCTTTGCAAGTGAAGCGAATACCGTYGTAAATTACTCACAGAGGTGTAAGGATTTTCTACCCAATAGCACCCAAGGATTTGCGACTTTGGCGTAAAAAGATTTCCACAAAACAAAGCGACCATTTTGCGAGTGTCTTTCCACCGCAAAATTTATGTAATAGACATTGCATTAAATTTCAAAAAAGTCATTGCAAATTCCTCACGGATTTGCGACAAACATTTTAAATTTAAGTCATTTAAATAAGTCCTTGAAAATCCCTCGCATTTTTGCATAGGGAAGCGGGTGGTGGTTAAAMATTTTATTTTAATAACAATTTCAAACAAATTTATTGTCTCATTGTCTTTATATTTTACCCTATTCTAACATAATTTAAAAATCAAAGGGAGTATTAAAGTATTGTTTCCTTACTAGCGCCGGTTTGGTTTATTTTAGGGTTCTCCATGTTTTCTCCATTTAAGGGTGTGTTTTAGCTCTAGGACATATACTTTTGAGCACTGTTAAGCATATATTAGTTGTAAAAGACTTGGAGAGATAATTTGAAAGGTTTAGGACTCTAATTCAATCAATACATTTTAAGGACTTGTTCGTCAAATTGGGTTCTTTCTTTTTCATCATTGATTGTGATCGYGTCTATAATATTTTCAAATGTTGACTTCGTGAACTTCTTAGGCTAAATGCTCTATTGTTGGTTATGATTTATGTGAAGATTGTTTCTTTGTTATGACTTAATTATTTCTTTGCTATTATTGTTTATGATTCCCTACTATCTTATATGTTAATTGTCTTTATGCCGTTCTTAATGCATTAATAGCTTGATCACCCATAAATTGATATAATAATTAATTGTGAAGGATCGAGCAGTGAGGTAATTTGTTAGAAACTAGGTACCATAATCCCTAGTATTAAACCAACTAGATATAGAATCGATTTTTATTGGGCGGTTTCCAAGATGTAGGTGATTGTGGTTAATGAATTCATAAATCCTTCATGTATTATTAGTTAATTTAATTCACATAAAGATATGATTTAGGTAATGAAGATTAGAGGGTAAAATCTAATTTGAAAAATTCTACCGCTAACAATTAAATAACTTTTGAAATTGTAGCAATTAAGGTGTGATCAATTTAGATTATTACTAGAAGAAATGGAATCAATAACTTGACCAATCCCATTTTATTATATCAATTTCTTTGGAATCATTAGCTTTTAATATCATAATTACAGTTTGTATTGATTTTCTTTATTAGTATTTCTTATTGACTTCACCTATAATCTGTTTGTTTAAATTAGGGGAATTTTTTAATTTTGAAACATAATTAAACATATCAATTTCTGTGGGATTGCCGTTTGATTCATTGACTATGCTCATTTGAACACTAATATATTTGCCAGAATTTTTATGCAGTCGTGTTTTTTGCCTCATGTTTTCCTGTCACATTCTTTAAATTGATTGTCTCATATTTGGATACTCATTTTCACTAGAAAACCCATTAATTTGTTTTATGAGTTTCTCGAGCAACTTGGAATGGTATAGTCATAAATGAAGAAATCTTTCCCCGATCCAAAAATTTGCACAATCCTTATGGGTTAGTGTTAATTTATTTTTGAAATCTCATTAATTCGATTGACAATCATAATTTTAGTGGATTATCAAATTATTTTGATTCATAATAAAACGCTTTAGTTGTAATTTTAGTCAACCAAAAATATTTCTTAGTTTGGTTAATAATTAACAATCGATAAATTAGTTAGCAATTAAAATATTTTGTTGATAATTTGTCATAACGTATAAGATTATATTTTATCATTTTGACTATCAATTATCAATTGTAATTAAGTAGTACCTCAATTTTGAGTTACATGTTGTAATGAAGTTGTGCACGCGTGGTAAAAAATACCTGAAATTATGTAAAATTAGATGAAATGACTAACTTAAGACTATTCAAGGTCTTACTTTTTAGTTTCACTATAACATTAGTGAATGATTAATATATTACTAATAAATGATAAATTGAAAAAAATATTAAATACTTCCTTAATTCTATCATACTTTAAAATAAGAAAATTTTCTAAACGCAGCTTGACAAAAAAAAAAAAGGCGGTAATAAATGAGCAACAGAAAAACAAAGAAGTCATTTAATTAATTGAGGCATTAATTACCTCAATTACTTACCTTTGCATTCTCATTACTATTAAAGTTGGATTTCTAGCAACACATCTAAATATCCCAACAAGAAAGATGAGAAGTTCTTTGATGATGAACATTTTCATCACCTTTGCATTCTCATTTCATCTTCATGAAGCTCTACCTGAAGGGGATTTGCTTAGTGTTCGAATAGAAAATCTTCTTCCAGAAAATTCAACTGTYCTAACAGTTCATTGTCAATCCAAAGATATGGACCTTGGATATCGCTCCCTTTATCCAAAGCAAAGGTATTATTTTGATTTTGATCGGGATTCCGCGAAGACAGCATTATATTTCTGTCGTTTTTGGTGGAATACAAAAGATAGTGCATTCGATGTGTTCAGATATGATTTTGCTGTAGACTATTGTGAAATCTATCTTCTTGATCGTAACGAATGCAAATGGTCTGTAAAAGACGATGGTTTCTATCTTTACAAAGAAGATGATGGTAGTTTGGTGAAGATGCATGATTGGCAACCAAAAGTTACATGATATGTCTTAGTTTCATTAAGCAAAAAATAAAGTATGATATTGATTATATTTTGAATTTTTCTATTTCAAATTATTCTGTTTCCAGTTGAGAGTCTTAGTGGCTTCTCAAATAGAGAAGATAAAGTATTCAAGATACTACAGATGCCACAATTATTACGACCATATTAAGTTTTCTATTTTCAATTTTTCATTTGAATTACATAATRTATTCAATTTTAATAGTTTATACAAATAACAATCCAAATTGGATCTAAAGTAGTTCAAAATTCACAAAACAACCCAGAAAACAAATGTTAAATAAGTTTACGATGCAATATAATCTACAAATCAAATCGAAAATAAATTTTCAGAAAGAGATTTGCTTAAAAAGAGGCAAAAATGAATAAAAATCTAAGATCTCAACGTGTACCAAAGCACCCAAAACCAAATTCTTGCTGTACCTACCAAGCATCATGACTGAGTAAATGCAATCCACCAGATAGGATCCTGACAAGAATCATCAAGGATAAGCCATATCCCTTGATTCTCTCTATCTACACGTTTTTATGTATTATTAGATGTACATAATTATTTCATTTTCTAGTTTGTAGCCCTAAGTTAGGCAAATGTATATCGGGTAATACTGGTTCCTTATATGGCTATTTATGCCACGACACTTCAATGAAATCCTTCAGTTTTGCATTATCAAATTTCTACATGGTATCAGAGATTGATCCTAATCCAAACTAAAACTCTTTTTTTTTTTTTTTTTTTTTTACCAACTTCATAATGTCGACCGACTCCAACACAATTCTTAATCGTGATGAACCCTCCATCATGATCAATGTCAATTCTATCGTCAAGCTTACTGCATCCAACTATTTACTCTGGAAAGCTCACGTTGAAGCTCTCCTTGTTGGTACGACCTTCGTTATTTTGTTGATGGCACAAGTACCACCACTCCTGCCATAATCACCAGATGCAAGCTAAACCACCACCAATCCCATCTACAATACTTGGATGTCTAGATAAGCTTTTGTTTGCTGCTGCATTGGACGAAACTATTGCTCCCGCCCTTGGCCTGCTCATTACTCAAGCCTCACCTCCAAAGAGGCTTAGGACATCCTAACCAACACCTATGCTCTCCCCTCCCACAGTCATGTTAAGCAACTTTAAGTTCAAGCTCAAACACCTTACAAAAGGTTCCACCACTATCTCTGAATATATGCAAAAAATCAAGAGCATCACTGATGAACTCGCCATGTTAGGTACCATCGTCCCTAATGAAGATGTTACCGACAAGATCATTGACGGTCTTGACACCCGTTAGCAATCCATTGTAGATGGTGTCAATGCTAGGGAAACGCTGGTATCATTTGAGGAGCTACATGAAAAATTTATCAACMAAAAACTAGCTATTCAGACTGTCGAAGCCGTCCTCTCACCCACCTTTCCAGCCACCGCCAACCTGTCCTATGCCCCCGTCACCTAAAACTACCCGCTAACCAAAACCCCTTTAAGGGCCGACGTCAATGGTGTAACCTCATCGATCATATCCTTGCCAATTGTCCCACCTTTAAGAACCTTCACCCGACTATCTGTATTTTGCATCATCCTCGCCCCACCACCCAGCCACCACAGGTAAAAGTTGCTGCAACCGCCACTTCTGACCAAGCTGTCACACCTTCCTCTTGGCTCCTTTTCAGTGGAGCCTCCTACCACGTCACCACCGATCTTGCTAACCTCTCTCCTTATATCCTTATGATGGAACTAATGAAATCTTTATAGGCGATGGCTCGGGGCTTGCTATTTCTTACACTGGTTTAGCTCACCTCCCCTCCTCTACTAAAATTGTTTCTCTTTCTAATGTTCTTGATGTCACATCTATGCATAAAAACATCATTTCTATCTCTAAATTTTATCTTGCTAACAATTTTAATATTGAATTCTCACCCTCCTCTTTTAGTACTAAGGATCTTCAAAAGGGGGCACCACTTCCAACTAGACCAATTAAAGATGGAATACATCAATGGCCAAGGTCTAATGTATCACCTCAAGGCTATGTCACCACCAATAAAACTTTTGATTTGCATCATCATTTTGGTCCTAATTGTGTTCCTGCTTTAAAGAAATTAATGTCCTCTTTAGATATTTTCACTAGTAAGGATTTTCCTTGCTATTCATGCTACATTAATAAAGGTCAAAAACTCCCCTTTGGTGACTCTTCTCTTACCACTGTTATCCCTCTTGAAGTCATTTTTAGTGATCTAGGTCTTCTCCCATTTATTACTTTGATGGTTATAAGTATTATATTATTTTTGTTGGTCATTACACAAAGTAATATGGCTTTACCCAATTAAAAGCAAATCTGACACTGCCAACATTTTTTTTCCTTTTCAAAGCACTCGTTGAAATAAAAAAAAAATTACGAAGCCCATCCTCACACTCTATTCTGATAATGGTGGTGAGTTCCAAAAATTAGCCTCCTTTCTAGCCACTACATTGCATATCTCATTTTACTTGCGTCTCCATACACCCGAGCACAACGGCTATGTAGAGCGTCATCATTTCCCACATTGTAGAAACAAGTCTAGCTCTTCTCTCCCACGCCTCTATGCCCCTCATTTATTGGCCTCACGCCTTCCAAACCATGATCTATCTAATTAACCACATGCCTACACCCACCCATGCTAATGAGTCACCCTACTCTAAACTCTTTGCTGCCACCCCCAAATATACTCACCTTCACAACTCTGGTTGTTCATGCTATCCCASGCTTCGTCCATACACGTAACTTGATCCACGGTCCATTGGTTGTGTTTTCATAGGTTATCCTCCCACTCAATATGCCTATTTATGTCTTGATCCTACCATTCATCATTTACTCTTTTTGACATGTGAGATTTGACGAAAATATGTACCCTTTTACSAGCCTTACCTCCTCGTCCTCCTCTTAGGACCCCCCCACTGCCGACTGATGGTGTGCACTGAATCTTCCACTACTTGCTCATATTCCCACCTTAATGCACGCCCAGATCTAGCCCTTACCGCCCCTTCCCCTGCCTATCACCCGCCAGCACCACCTAGCTCCCCCACACCTCGCCTCTTGCTGTAGAAACCCCTCGGTCTGCCTCTTCTGCTGCCACTGCCAACTCAGCCACCCTACCACCCCTTTCCAACCATCCTCACCGAGCTACGGCCTCCAATAATATTTGAAAACAATTCAAAAGTTGAACTTGTTTACTAATTATCCTCAATCGAACCCACTTTCCTCAAACAAGCATTAGGCTACTCAAAATGGCATCAGGCCATGTCCATACAATACCAAGCTCTCATTTCTAATGGAACGTGGGTACTCATTCCCTCCTCTCTTTCTCAAAACATTGTCGGGTGTAAGTGTGTCTTCCGAACCCAGACTCACCATTCGAAAGTACAAAGCTCACCTTGTAGCTTTGGGTTTTCACCATCGCCTCAGGCTTGATTACAATGAGACTTTTAGCCCCATTTGAAACCTCCTACTATGCTTCTACTTCTTCATCTTGCCGTCACCAATGGGTGGACCTTCAGCAACTTGATATGAATGATGCATTTTTGTTGGGTGCTTTGTCCAATAATGTCTACATGGCTCAACCTATGGGATTTGCTTGTCCTAAGCATCCTACTTATGCATGCCGTGCTGCCTCCGCAAGGCAATTTATGGTCTCAAGCAAACACACCGTGCTTCCTACGCTAAACTTCACAACTATCTCGCAAATGTTGATTTTATCAACTCGGTTTCCAATGCATCTCTATTTCTTCGCAAAGGTATTAATCCTATTTATGTCCTCATATATGTTGATAATTGTTAGAGGGTCTTGCTCCACCTTGGTTTCGAACTTCATCTCGACTCTCTCTCTCTCTCTTTCTTCGATTCTCTCTCAAGAACCTTGGCATCCCTCCTACTTTTGGGGAGTTGAAGTTCAAACATGTGCTTATGGTTTATTTTTAAGCCAATGAAAATACTCCATTGATCTTCTTGCTCAAGCAAAAATCGAATGGTAAACYAATCACAACTCCCATGGGAGCTAATGTGAAACTACTCTTGGTTTAGGTTCTCAACTTGATAATCCCACTAACTATCGTACACTAATTTGAAGTCTTCAACTATCTAGCTCTCACTAGACCCGATGTTGCATTTGCTATCAACAAATTGTCCCAAATCATGCATTGGCCTACTACTACTCATTGGCAAGCTATAAAACAGCTTTTGCGCTATTTAAATGGTACTCTTGATCATGGTCTGAACATATATCACAACTCTCCTTTACAACTCCACGCCTTCTCCGACTCCGATTGGGCCGGCAACAAGGACTGTTTTATTTCGATGAGGAATACATTGTCTATCTTGATCGTAATCCAATTTCATAGAGCTCAAAAAAACAATGCTCCTTGGCTCATTCGTCTACCAAAGCTGAGTATCGATCTATTGCACAAGCTAATATGGAGTTTACTTGGCTTGGAAATGTCTTGCTTCAACTTGGCATCACATGTACTTCCACGCCTCTATATATTGTGATAATATTGGAGCTTCTAATTTAAGTGCTAATCTTGTTTTTTACTCCCACATGAAACATCTTGCCATTGGCTACTGTTTTATTCAGGAAAAGTCCAAGTGGGTGCACTCTGCGTCACTCGAGTGGTGAATCATGATCAACTAGCTAATGCTTTAACTAAATCGCTGGTTCGCATTCGGCTTCACATGCTACTTTCCAAGATTGGACTACCATCTCGATCGTCTGTCTTGCAAGGGCATAGAACTCATACATATATCTATGTATTTATGAATTTATCTTATCTCTAACATTCATTTATGAAATTCTCGAAAATAGTAATGTTCTCARCTAAGGGCAAACCGATTATTTGTTGAAAGAAACATTAACTATCATTAATACAGTGGAAGGCTTAACTTAGATCGCATAAATAACATTTCCAGTGACTTCCAAGGTTTCTTAAGTGATTACCTTTCCTAGCTTCTCTTCTTCTTCCTTAGTTTTCTGCGGTGGAGGTATATCCATGGGTCTTGAGTCAAGTTAACCCAACTTTGACCCGTTTACTCAACTTAACACATCTGGCCCACTTAACTACTACTAACCCAACTTAAACTATCCCCGAGTTAGGTTAACGACTTAATTTCAGGTAATATATCAAATTATCAATTAATAGCCAAATAACACATAAACTAATTATGTAATTTCACATAAACAATAAAAATAAGYTAACTCACATAAAAATTCTTAAAAGCAAGAAAATGTTAATCCGGGCCTTACAATCACTCTCATCTACCAATTACATACTAATACTCTCTCTGTTCCATTTGATGTGATACTATTTGATGCATTGCCATATTAAATATCTAATATATAGTATATTAAAATATAATATAGTATTAGAAAAGCGATAAATATTTAGGACAGTTTGAACTTTATGTAAAATATAAATGTATAAAAATATTATTTAGTAATCATCCTTACATGATTATAACCAACGTTACAAGTGGTACAGAGCAAGATTCTGATTTTATTTCGAAATTAGATCTTTTTTATATGTTGATTGTGTAATTCAGATTGATTATTTTGTGTTTCTGTTTAATCTATTCTCGAATTTCGTGATTGTGCCTAGAACTTTTTTTATTGTTGCACACTGAAATACACTTATTAATATTATCTACTTATTCTTTGATATTATTGATGATTTTCGTGAGTTTTATGAAGATAGATCCACTCTTAGACCATCATTACTTAATRATAATAACTATCCTATGTGGAAGGCTAGGATGAGAGCATTTTTAAAAAGCTCTYGGTGAAGGGGTTTAGGTATCTGTAGTTAATGGATATAGTCTACGACTAGTGACCCATTGAGGAATTGTCTAATGTTGAACTAGATGAGGTAAATTGAAATTCTAAGGCTATTCATGCCATATTGAATGGTGTTCCTTTAAAACAAATGAAAGTCATTACAAATTGCAACATCGCTAAAGATGCTTGCAATAAGTTGGAAACGAAAAATGAAGAAACATAGCAAGGAAAAAATCAAGACTTAGRAGTCTTACTACTAAGTTCAAAAATATGACAATGAGTGACGATGAGTCTATATCTGATTTTCATGCTAAACTATGTGATCTTGCTAATGAATGTTATGCACTTCATGAAACCTACTCTAATGCAAAATTTGTTCGGAAAGTACTATGTTCACTTGGGAGTCTTACTACTGAGAAATGTAGGGACATTGATGATCTGAACCTTGAGGAGTTAATTGGGTCAGGATAGTCCTATGAACAAAGTTTGAGAAGATGGAGCAAAGAAAAGAATACTAAGAGTGCCGAAAGCATTTCCTTAACACATAGTCAAAGTGAATGTGTGCTCGATTCAGTCAACTTGGAAAATTTAGATGAAGAAATAGTGGCATTTGTTACCAAGAATCAACAAGATCCTGAGGAGAAACTTGAGAAAGAATAGTTCTTCAAGAACAAGTCAAAACTTTGTTCCCAAAGCAAATGATAGCCAAGGTGAAATTTAAGTTTTTCCTCCAAAATCACAATGACAAGGATACAAAAATGGCAAAAGAATACAATGTTTTGAATGCGAAGGATATGGACACATTCAAGCAAAATGTGCAAACACCCTTAAGAAGAAAGGAAAAGCCATGGAAGCCTCAGGGAGTGATGGTAAAGATGAAATGGAAAATGAGCACCACTATCTTGCATTTGTTGTTCGACTAAAAGTAAGTAAATTCAAACATTGATGATGAAGAGGCCTAATTTGCTGTTGATGCTAAAGATCTTCAAGCTACACCTGAAGATATGTACACAAATGAATGATTGTGATAAAGCAGATTCGAGCCACAGAAATAAACAATCTCCAATTTATAAAAAATAACAGAGAAAAATTGAAAGTCCTTGAGAAATAACTTGATAATTCACATGTGGACTTAGCTCAAACGATGGAAAAGCTCAATAGTGCAAATTCCCTTCTGGAAAGTTTCAGATGAGTTCAAACAAACTTGAACAAGCTCTTTGTGTTGGAAAATGAGTTGGAGACAAGGTTGGTTTTTGGAATACATGTGAAATAGTTCCCAATTTTAGATCACAAATTAGAGTACTCAGATAAATTTAAATCGAACAGAAGTAATTCCATAGAAAGAATGGATGTTAAAGGTAACTAGGTTTGTCCCAACTTGTCACTTTTGCGAAAWATATGGACACATTAGACAAAAATGCTTTAAATTACAATTTTATGTGTTTAAAATGCTCAATCAAAATTCTAATGCCCCACGTGAGAGAAGAGGATTAAATAACATGTAGTGGGTTTCTAAACATTCAAACGACTATCATATTGAACATACTTCGCACAGAAACCTCCCTGGATTTAAGAAGGTCCATATGAGTTTGWTTATCTAATGAGTCATGATGATTGAAAATATTTGCTTACTTGTGTTACAAAATTTAATGTTTCMATGTTAAAACATTCATTCTAGTTGTTGGAATAGTGAGTCTTGTTTCTTAATTGTTGTAAATAAGATTCATAACTCATTGTGGAACTTTTGTGATCATTGTAAATACTCTAAGTTTGATACTCATATGTGGAACATACACTTGGTCAGAGAGGTTCTTTAATTATTTTGTAATGTTTACATGTTGGATGGCTACCATATACTAAAGAGTGAAAGCCACCTTGAATAAGCATTTGTGACATAGTGATCCTATTCTATGAGCGCTCTACCATGGAAAATGCTACCTTGGTATAYAAGTGAAAGTCACAATTTGATGTCTATTTGTGCACTTATTGATCTATTTCTGCTATTGTTTAATAAAATAAAATATAAAGAAAAACTTAATTGTGTTTACTCGAGAGAAAGGAGTATGTTTGTTGCCGAATTAACCAAAAAAAAAAAGGGGTGCTTAATATTCCTTTGACATCACAAAGTTCCCCTACATATGCATAATAGCTTTACGTATTTAACTCTAATCACATATGTTTCTCTAAGCGAATTGTAATATCTATGATTGGCATTCTAGGATAGTGGATTACTTTATGTCAATTATTGGAGTGTAATATGCCATGCCTTGGTGTATAAGTTTTGTTTTATTGTTCTCTGTGAGCTTCTTTATTTTGTTTTATATGTTTCAACCTTCACTTTATTTTGTTTCATATCTCACTAGATTTTGGAAGTTATTTGCTTTATTTTATTTTTTTTCAATTTCTCTTCTTTCATTTTTTTTTTTCATTTTCTCTTCTTTCATTTTTTCCTTCTTTTCTTATTTTTCATTCTAAAATCCAAAAATATTGTTTTTTTGAAATGATGGTGTTTTAAATTAATATTTTGGTAATCTCTTTGGGATGATGGATTTATCTAAATCTGGGTCTTGTGTTGTGGATAGAATTGCTATATTTGGGGAGATTGGTTTTTGGGTATTTGGTTCTAGTTGAGGTTTTGCATATTTAGATCATGTTCTTATTGATGTACTCCATAGTTAGAAATGATTGATTTTTTGAAACTCTTGGAAGTTGGTCTTGGTAGTTGTTGTTAATGATACAGGAAACTCTTTGTTGATCACTTCATGGATATACATGATTATGTGGTAGTCGTGTGCGGATAATATTTGTGATGGGTTTGTGTTGCTTCTCTCTCTTCTCTTTCTTCTCTCAAGCCACCTATAATAATCTATTTTCAGCATCTGTATCGGCTCAATGGGTCCCTTACCCTCAGGGAAAGCCTATTGTTCAAGGGGAGCCCAACTAAGTCCACAAGTGGTTTTGGCCTTGTACATGTCCAAAGAAGAGGAGATATGGCATATCTTGGTATTTGATATCCGGTTGAGAATTTCRTATTTGATACTTTATTGATATTGGCATAAGTTGCTATTGATATGTCAAAAGTAGGGGAGACATGTCATATCTTTATCTGATACCTTATTTCGTTGTTGGTGTTGTGGTAAAATTGGTAAGGTTGGCAGTTGTTTCAAAGTTTGCTAATGATGGTAATGCAACTTGGATATTTATATTGGGCAATATGTAATATTACAAGTTGCTTTAGATGTTGAGTTGTGGATATTACTTGATCTGATAGAATCTTGCATATCTAGTCAGTTGGTACATTTAGCAGCTAATTTTTTTTTTTTTTTTTGGCTTTGCTTATGTCCGTCGAGGGGAGTTATCTTTTCTTGCCTATTGGTTATCTTATCTTGTCTTGTTCTTCATACCCTTAATAGCATGGTTCTTTTTAGATATTCTAGTCCTTTGGAGTTTATGGTGTTGCTTCTGGCATTGTTTATGAACAAAGAGAATTGGTACTTACATACTTACTCTTTTATGCATATTCTGATTGATTTGTGATTGCATATTTGGTATGATGCCARTAATTTGAATTTGATATGGCAGTAATTTGAATCTGATGATRATTGCATTTGGTCACTTAGCATGATCGTAATAGATTAAGTTTGATATGTTATGTTGAGGATGATGGCAATAACTTATTTGTGTGAGAACATAGGAATTGATAATATTGATGATATATTGCAACTTGGCAGTCTATGTTTTGACATATTGTTCATTTGGCTAAATAACTTAGTTATGTATTGTGATGTTATTGCAAAAATGGTTGGAATGATGTTCTTAGACATGTTATATATTTTGGAAGATATCTATTTATGTGCTTTGTGCATATACAAGCTAAAAGGGGGAGATTGTGAGAACATATTGTGCACACAACCAAGTAAATTTTCCTGGACGCTCACTTTTACTATTGATGGTTAATTAATTTAACTTGTATTTAAGATATACATGTTTATGTGTATCCTCAATATGAGTTGTTTAAGGCTTAAATAATAGTTCTCCTATATCTATAATATTCGGTTTGTTAAGGTTTAAAGTCCTTGGTATATCTTATATTAATAGGATAAAAATTATGAGATCTTGAAAGATATTAGGAATCCTTATCTAATTCAAAGTAGGATTTTTTGTAGTTATTATTTAAATACAAAAGTTGTTTAGCATTGGTTGTCCTTTTTGAGGGGTTTTGCTAACGTATGCWCTAAAACAGAAGCAAAAAGCATTGTGATTTGCATGAGCATGTTTTGAGAAAAGCTTAAAAAGTGTGATATCTTATTTTCGCTATGAGGGATATTTGTAACTRCTATTGGATTCAACTTGAAACAAGAACGAAGTTTCACCTCTTAGAGAATTGCGATAGGGCTGCTGGAAGAATTTCCAGCAAGAAGGCTTGGTCGAGCTCAAACTTCGACAGTTGATAAATTTCCAACAAATCCACAAGGTTGCTAGATTCTATAAAGAAAGGAAGTTCTTTTTTGTTTTGAATGATTGATGTTTAGGACCTTATAAAAATACATTGGGATCAGACGTGATCCCATGGATGTAGACTTTGTATGTCGAACCATATTAAATGTCATGTTCTTTGATTGATTCTTTTACTTATCATTGTTTACTACATTTAATGTAAACAAGCAAATTAATCATGTTGATAAATATCAATCAAACAAGAATAATCATTCTTACATGATTATAACCAACCTTACAATTTTGTTCAATGCATTCAATGGCATCCACCTCCTCTTCTTCCTCCACTTTGGGTAACGTGGAAGCCCCCATAATTCATTACTGACTTTGCCTACAACACTGCTGGCATTTGTAAAGTCACAAAAACACGCTGCAGCCAATCCTAAGCARGAGTTGAAGACTCTCTTAGAAGATGTCGCGGCCTTGTGAAAAGTTTGGAAAAGACATTTTAAACACAATGAATGTCAAGGAACCATCTCTTATCAARTCCTTTGAACTTCTTGGGGAGATCAAGGAAGTGGTGTGAAGGACATGATCATCGTGCCCTATTCTGATGATTCTTCTTCATTTAGCTGTTGCTTCTGATGTGGCGTTTGCTACTCTGCTATTGGTGAAAATATATTAGATTTATTTTTATTAGGTTACATAGGGAATAGACCCTTTGTATGCAATTTTCTTGAGTTTTTATTGTMTAATTTCTAGGTTCTTCCTTAAACGATTGTGTGCTTTTAGGGTTTCTTCCGAAAGTCAACTTTCTTGGCTTGCTGTTTTATTCAACGACTATGGCTACTGGGTTCGTTTAGTTCTACTATCGAGATATGTTGACTTTCTGGGTTTTCTGTGTTCTAGTTAACGTTGTGGTCTTCTTTCTTGGTTTTGCATTTTTTCTGGGTTTTTTCTTCCTCAGTGTTAAATAAATTTTTGGGTTCTTTTCGTTCCTCAGTGTTGCACATTTTTTTTGGGTTTGTTTGTTGCTCAGTTTTGTGTTTTTTCTGTTTTTTTTTTTTTTTGGTTCCTCAAAGTTGGGTTTTTTTCTGGGTTCATCCAGTTATTTGTCCAAATTAGTTTATATTCTTTTCTGTGTTGAATTCCAAGTTTTTCTTTTTATATCGTTGAATTTTAAGGAAAAATTAATTGTTAGTGGGGTTTTAATAACTTTAACTAGTTTATTTACAATAAATGAATAATATTTGTATTTGCGATCTATTGAATAGAATCAAGGTGGGATTAGTAACTTTAACCSRATCTATCCCAAATATTATTTCCAACATCTTATTTGTTATTTCCTGATATTAATGTGATTTGCTATAGAATTATTGTTAGTTAGTAATCTTTTCAAAAGCCTCACTTTTCTTGTTTCATCCGAAAGAAATTGGCTCCCCTATTCCCTTAGGAGACGACCTTACTCTAAACTATAAAATATAATTCAATTGAAAGTAGGTTAATTATTTTTTACAGTTTAACGACATTCCAAATTTTGGTTAATTAGAGGTCCTCTTAATCATAATAAATGAGTAATATTTGCATATGTGACGATTGAATAGAATCAAGGTGGAATTAGTGGCTTTAACCRATCTCTTGCAGATATTATTTCCAACATCATATTTGTTATTTCTTGATAGTCATGTGATTTGCTTTAAAACAATTGTTGGTTAGTAATCTTTTCAACAACCTTACTTTTCATGTTTCATYCGAAAGAAATTGACTCMACTATTCCCTTAAAAGGCAATCTTACTCTGCACTATACAATTTTATTAAATTGAGAGTAGGTTAATTATTTTYTGTAGTTTAACGACATGCCAAATTTTGGTTAATTAAAGGTCCTCTTAATCACGAAAATAGTTATTTACGATAAATGAGTAATATTTGCATCTATGATCGATTGAATAGAATCATGGTGGAATTAGTGGCTTTCATCGATCTCTCTGATATATTGTTTCTAACATCTTATTTGTTATTTCTTGATATTCTTGTGATTTGCTTTAGAATAATTTTAGTTAGTAATCTTTTCAAAACCTCCATTTTTCATGTTTCATGTGAAAGAAATTAGCTCGACTATTCCCTGAGGAGAGGACCTTTGTAACACCCCCATATTAGAAACTACCCTAATTCGGGAATGTTACCAACTTAATTCTCATATATTTAAAATTTCAGTGGAAGCTTTTGACAATAAATGAATAAAATTTAAATGTTCAACAAGTTCATAAATAAATAAAAATTTAATTAATAAAACGACTCTTGAATATCAAAGCCTGCTCCYAAACGATCTCCACACATCATCTGGTTAATGATCACTTGAAACGTAAAATAAGGAAACATGAGGTGAGCTACTTATAGTAATACCTGAGGTTTTACTTTTTATGAATTTTGTATGGTCTTATGATTATGTGTGTCAACTAAAGTTGGATAATTTTCTATGTGATTATTATTTTATCGTACGTTTAATAAGCATGGGATTATCGTGTTAATAGAATGAGGGTCCTTGGTTGGTTAATGTCTCVACTGGTTAGGCTTATTCGTTCCTCATTCAGAAACTAGATTATTACTGAAAGGAAAGTCCATAAAATTTATTTTAATGGATTGGATTGGTTATGGAGTAGGGAGGCCTAAAGGGTTGAGTTAGGGCCCAAGTTAAAAAAATAAAAATAAAAAATAAAAAAGGGGAGTAGGGTGTCAGCCACACCTAACGCTCCCACTACCATCACCATCACTGCCACCACCGCCCCCAYTCCCAGGACATGCTTGCCACTGCCACCTCTCTTCTCATGGTCTTCTTCTCCTCTCTCCTCGCCGTCTTCCCCCTTTCTTCTCTCTGGCAGCCGCTGCTTTTCTTCCTCTCTCTTCTCCCTCTTGCTCGACACAGCTTCATCGTCAAAAATCCAGAGCTGCTGCACAAATCTGGAGCTTCACTATTGGTGCGCTTGCCGTTGCCGCGATCAATACTGTCTGAGCACTGGTATCTGTCCGAGTTAACTGAGTCCGGCCAAGAGCAGGGATGGTCTTCGAAGGCCATCAAGAGCCCCGCCGCCCAGCGACCAGGCACCATATGTGACCAGGGCTGTTGCGCGCGTGCTRCCTAAGTACACGCTGGGGGCGCAATGCCACTT
>MEJB01000170.1:65832-103990 GCA_001752375.1 Rhazya stricta
GTTTTATTTTCATAAAATTGTAAGAGCTTAGGTATTTACTACTGTGGCACCTGTGATGTTCTTTTTTTTGTTTATTAGTTTGTTCACTTTTTAAAGTGTGCTTACGTTCAGCCGTTGGTTCCAAACCTTGTTTAATTTCGGTGCGTGATGAGGATTTACACGTGAAACTGCATCGGAAAAATTTAAAGGGGTGTTGTTCGCTACTTAGTTTTCATCTCTGTTGTCAGTTGATTGTCTATTTGACTAAAAAAAACCCCCAAAAAAAAAAGGGCCGCGACAAAGGAGTAGCTTTATTCTGAGTCGCACCACTTTGTTGTTTTTTTTTTAATTTTTTTCGAATATTCTTGTTTCTCGGATAACCACCTCGATTTTAAATATCCTTAGAGGTTATGAGACGTCTAGTTTCATATGCCATCAAATACTTTTGGTTTTTTTCCATTTGTATATGTGGGGTTCTGCTGGAGTGGTTAAGGAAGTGGTATAACCCAAAAAAAAAGAACAAATCCTCGTAGTTTCGCAGGTTCTTTTGTTTTATATGTTGCGTACTGGTCGGTTCTTTTTGCATTGCTTCAACGATAATGAAAGACTTAGTTTCTCAAATATCTCTTTAATTCGTTTGGTTTTAATGCGGGGGAGAGAGAGTTATATGAGAGGTATTTTTTAGGTAGTGTTTTTATTAAAAATTTCTATTCTAGTTTCTGATGCTTTTTTTCAATAAACTTTAAAAGATGACCATCGGTTTTCCTCAGATTTTTTAAATTCTGGTTTTTTTTTACTCGCGCCTAAAATAAAATTTGGTTTATATTGAAAAAAATTGACAATTAATGCTGACTTCGTAAAATATTCAAAATAATGTACGTTTTGTATTTTTGGAAGTTCTCCGTATCATTATACCTACAGGTTTAGACTTGTTTTTGCTTACGTAAAAGTTAAAAACGAAGGGCTAATTTAGTTCTAACATTTTGAATGTCTGCGTCGTTTGGTTTTTTATGTTATCGCAAATCGCTTCCTACTCATAATAAATTGACTTTCGCGCACTATTGTTCTTTGTTTTTTTAAATTTATTTTTGAAGTGGGTTTATTTATTTGTTTATTACGTAATCGGTGTCATATGAGTATTAGATATCTTAGTATTTTTTAGTATTTTTTATCATTAATTATCCACCTCAATCATCATAAAATAATAAACAGACAAAATATTTGGATATATTTCATCTAGGATCCCCGAAGAAATACTAACAAACGTCCCCCCCTCAACCTCCACCAGAATCTACTATTCTTCTCTCACATTGGGAATGAAAAAACCCAACCTTCGCTCGACCTCTATTATAATATATTTAATAATTAAAATTTGTGAGTAGTGGCCACATATGTATTTCACTGTATTGTTCTTGCCATTAAAATTAATACTCTCGGGATGCCAAGAATATTTTATTTATTATTGTACTATTCGCGTATTTATTCAACCATTGTGCGGGGTATACGTTATATTAAGACTAGCGCGATTAAGGCAGAGGCTAATCTAATAGCTGAATTAATGATATATATAATTTTATGTCAATCTTGACGAGAACGATAGATGATGCTAGTTCCGCTTATTTTATATATTGAGCAAGTGTATGTATTTAAGTTATTTAAACTTTTATATCTTTTTATGACTAGAATTACTCTTGTTTGTAAGAAAACCGGCAGTTAATGTTAGTCGGAGATCAACCGGAGGACGAAATGCTTGTCTAGAGGTGTGGTTGGATAACTCAAATATTGATGTAAAAGTCGCGAGGTTTGATTTTTTAATATTCCTTCTTTTTTATGTATCGAGCCTCACCTACCAAATAGGACTTTCGATGTCGACTCGTCCTTTCCACGCGTTAATAACGGGATTGAAGGACTTTAGGGTACACATCTTCACGGTGACTTATGTGACTGCCATGTATTCAGTACAGTATTGGAATAATTCTTAAATGAAAGAATTATTTCAAAAAATTGTAAAGGTAAGTATTTGAAAGAATATTTTTGAAAAGGAAAGTTTCTACATTCCTTGACAGGTCTTGTCTAAATAAGGCTACTCTCTCGACTCACGAGTGACCGACATTACGGATCGTGATAATTCGAAACGGGTCACCGTAATAGACATTGCGACTAGTAGAATAACTTATAGAGCTATATTGGCGTTGACAAGAGGGCTCATTAAAATACTTAATAATATAATAAAAGGCTTTGTAGTGATAGTTGTACTCCGTTATATCTATAATGGATTCAAGGTGGGACATGTTGGTCTGCAATTCAGCCTAGGCCGCGTCCAGGGGTGCGGACGTAAAAGCGAGTGTACGACAGTACCGAAATCGCAAATGTGACGCTCGAAAAAGTTTAATAGGTATTTGGAACTTTAGTAGAAAGTTCTTTATTGTAGAAATTTCGTTGCAAGTAATGCAGGATGTACTTTAGGGTCAATGATAAGGTAGTTTTAGAAGGATAAGAATTTGATTCTTAGTCAGGATAAGAACTCATTTATAAACTCGGTTTTATATTCGCTTCATAAAGGGTACATATTCAATCACGGATTAGGATATAAGGAGTACGTAGTTTGATTACTCTAGGCGACTTTGATTTTGAAAGCTAATCTGATCAGATACTATCTTATTTTGTACCTAAGTTATATGACCTTTATTATAAGGAATGGATTCTTATTGGCGTCATTCTAGGTGTATAGTTATAGTGTATTCCGTTCCTAGGTTCACTGTTTGTATCGCTAGATAGCAACGTCGTGACTTGATTTAATACTTTCAGCTCTTAATGCGATGTTACCCTCGGTAAATACGATTTTTCTAAGAATCAATTTATGTTTCCCGTCGAGGGATTCTGGCAAGACAAGGTTAGGGAGAGCTTTACTCGAATAACCACTAAGTGTTATTTCTTTTCAGGTAAATCTAGGCTTATACTGGTCTACGGGAGTATTATCATCAAAAATCTATGAATAGGATTCGTGTGCAAGAACGGATTAAAACTTTTAGTTATTGAATTAGGGTGTAGTGGTTTAGTAGTCGTAAGAATCTTTCATGTTGAATGTTGGGATATATAAACCTATATTGGTTTACTACGACAGAGTGTTTAAAGTGAAATCCTGCTATTATGATTTAATTATTTAAGTATAATTCTTGCGTTTTATTTAAAGTGAGACGATATTAGCGCTTTTTTAAAGATTATTCGCAATTAAACGGCTATATCCGTAAACGCGGAGGGGGTCGACATTGCATCTGGTCGCTGGCGGTTGTCGGGACAGTGTATACACGAAGGCCGAGCTGCGCCGGCGCCCCGAGAACTCGGACGCTCTCTCGGTGAGACCCGACGACGCGCCTGAGTCATTTGAGCCTTGTCCATACATGTTCCGAGATTCTGTTCGCATACTAGCGCCGGTTGCCGTTCGCGTCGGTTATCACGTTCGAGGTCTTACCGTCGTCGACGAGGTAAAACTGCTACTTCGGCGACGCTTCGTCTTCGTCCCTATTCGTCTCCTCTTCTTTCGGTGCCGCCGGTCCTCTTATATATCGCCTCCTGCCGCCTCCTCGCCTCTCTTTCTTTTCTGGTACTCTTCTCTCGCCTCGTTACCGTTCGTCACAGGACCTCACCCAACGGCCGTCATCCGACGGGCTTCGACTTAACGAGCGTACGGGATCACGCTCGAATCACCACGGCGCTCTGTGGGATGCGGGGTTAATAAATCTAATAACTATAAATTGACGGTATTGATGTTGGATTCGGAGGAAGATGAGGATCATTGCCTTATAAGGTTCGAGTATTTATTCTAAATTAGCTCGAAAGGAGTTATTTACTTAGATCAAAATTATCGTACTTACTCTTGCTTCATTCCGGAAGATATGGTTCTAGCTCTGTTAATTGGTTGGTTGGGCGTCACTAAGATACATTGCTGCTATTCGGGCGGTGACGATATAATTAATTTGCATCGCTTTAATTTTACCCTTCTTCAGTGTTATCTTTTAATCGGTTGAAATCAACTGTGTGTATTATATTTGGTATGTTTCTTATTATTATTTTCGATTCTCTGGAGTCCATCTTAATGGCATATTCATTATGTTGAGTGGAGTACGAAAGGAATCAATGCACAGTTCCGTAGTTAATTTGCGTCTACTTACTAACACTCCTAGCTAATCCTGTCCGTGAACTATAAGATTCTCAGCAAAATATTAATTTAATAAACACAATAAAGCAACTTGAAAACCTTCGTACAATTTAAATAGTACATAAGAGTTTCCGACGTGACGTATTAAATCTTTATATAACTCTATAAATTCAAAATTCCATTTGTAAGGGCTTATGCAGTCAAAGCTTACAATACCCACAATGTTTCCAGGGAGGAGTCGCGTTATCAGCTGATTACAAGAACAGTGTACGACTCTTGTACTATTTCTACGCTGCAACATATTTCTAATGATATGTTTGTATTTACATTAAAGATTCGTTTAGTGTTTTATTAGGTTCTAACTATTATTGTTTATTCTCAATCTTTGCTTTATTATTAAACATATGGTCGTCTCTAGCATCTTGTCTGATTAAGGTGGTACGTAAGATAAGTTAGCTAGATAATATACGTCTTATAATGAGATAAATGCATTTTTTGTAAAGCCTAATTTCTCCTGGAGAATTAAATTTGAGTCTCTTAAAACGTATCAGCATTGTCAACTGAATGGGCTTTTTATTGACATTGGAGGTGAGAGTTATTAAATTCATTTTAGCACATGTTCGTCTCATATCTAACGGACTAAGTCTTCCCTTTCAAATCCTAAGTCTAGTATAAGACTATCCTAGCGTTGCTACTTTTCATTCACATTTCTTCTTAAATACGTATTGGCTTGTTTTTAGCATACTATTATCTGTTTAGTGTACTTGTATAGTTCTTTTATTGTTTATCATAAACCTTTCAATTCATAGACGGTCGTCTTAGGAAGTTTCGTAGAATTAAGGTGGGTGAACAGATTAGTTAGCAGTGTAATCGGTTTTATAATGAAGGTAGGGACTAATAGCTATTCTCTGAGCTCTCCATTGGATTCTTGAACCTTCCGACTTCTGACTTTTTCTTATTAGCATCTCGGATGAAAGTTAACTCTAATCACTAGAATCACTCCAAATCTCATCCCGCAGAGGATTCCTTATCGCGTCGGGGTTAAACGAAAGCCTACTTTGTTCCTCTTACTCCGAATTTATCTATAGTGCGTTGATTGTTAATCTTCAAGACGTAATCAAGTTTATCGATTTCTAGTTGCGTAATCTTATAGTCTTATATATCTTTATATCTACGACCTTCCATTATAACTATCATACTCAACTATTCAATGATTTAGGGTGGAACTAAGCATATCAGATTTATCTGCGTCTCTCATCGCTCTGTTACTAAAATAGTAAACTACATATCTTACTTTAGGATTAATTCCAATAAGTTACTTTTGGCGGTGATATGTATAATTAGAAGAGGATTTAGAAGTTGATATATTTATATTTTTGACCTTAATGTTGTGTCTTTTCTTATATTCTCGATTAAACCTGTTTATTTGACCTGTACTTGGGTCTTTTTTTTGGGTTGAAACTCGCTTGGCTTTTTTATTCTTTTTTGGTCTTTTCTATGTAGCTTGATTGTCTGTTGTTCTGGGTTTTTTTTTACCGTTGTGAGACTCTTATGTATTTTCTTGGTTTTTTAAATAAATTGTGGACTCCGTTCTTTATTTATAGGGTCTTTTTACGGTTTTGGGTTCTTTCTCCTCTGGTATAGCATCTGATCCCTTAGTGTCTTTTGGTCTTTCAGTGTCGTATAGAGCTAAACATCATCTTGCATTTTTTTGGCCTTATGTTTTATATAACGTTCATCGGATACATCGCACTTAGGTTTTTGTCGGTTCGGGTTCTTCTCATCTGAAGCCTACTTTAGGAGCTATTATGGTGTGTTAGCAAATTCCGTTCTTGGATCTTTAATCTTAATTTTTGAGTCTCTAATTTAAACGATAGTGATTTCGATAAGGACTATTGGATTATCTATTTACATTTTAGAGATTATACTAAAGTTGGTTACTCGCTCTCATGTTATGCGGGATGTAGTCTTTCGGTTCTATGGAAGCATTTAAATTTAACTCCTAACTATTTAAGTATATTATGGGAATTTCATTTAATAAAATTTTCGTATCTACAAACGCATTTCCCATGATTTGATTGTAGGGGAGCGTTTTGCTTGAAAATGCTCAAAACAACATCTTAATTGTTTTTTATTTTCAGTACAAAAAAATATTTCTATTTTTTCAAAAATACATTTTAAAAGATACRAAAGAGGATGCATTTTTAGTATTTTAAAAAATTAAAAACAGAAAATAGTCTAAAATCAATAAAGAGAACAAAGTCTTAGCCTTCATTCATTGGGTGGACTTCTGCCTAGGAAACTCTTCAACCGTGCATGGCTTGCTATTGATACCCTTAGCTTTTCATACTACATTTAGGTTGGTTGAATTTTGGTGTCAATAGAAATTTGGGGTTTCGATTCTTCATTCTTCTTCAACAGACTTAACTAAGCATTCTTAACATCCCTGCTTTCTTTATGTTGGACGATGCTAGGGAGAAGGAAGAACATGTGGGCATTTGCTAAAGAATGATTAGTTTCCATCGTATGAGTGAAGAAGGAACAAGAAGAAGAAGAAAAAACCTTCTCAAAAGATGAAAATCTTGGTATAAAGGAAGATTAGAATGATTAACAACTTTCTGAATTCCATGAAGACTGATCGTGTTTAAAATTTGAAATGTTTTTCAAATTTTCAAACCCTAAAACTTTTGGTATGATTTTATTATAACGTCCATAATAAAAGTGGTATAGAAAGATAGAATATAATAGAATATAACCCATTAATGTCTTTCGTGTAGATTTCAATGGACTTCTAATACGTAATGTAGTTTTGCTATATCATCAGTCATTAAAGGTTCTGAGGCTCCACTGGCATTGTTGGCTCCTCTATTATCATGGACGTAGGCTATATTTGGATTAGATTTTAGGGTAAAGGGAGGAAAATTTTGTTTTCTCAAATGTAATTTAAATAGAACCTTAAATTTGATCACGATTTATAGATATCAATTTTGATTTATAAATCATCATGAATTATAAATTGAATCTATAATTTTTAAATCGTTAACTATGATTTCATTTCAATTCAATTAGCCAGCTCTAGGGGAACCGTGGTCAGATCCACATAGGCTACCCTGCTTGTTATGATTTGCTTCAAACTGAAACAAAACGGAAATGACTAAAGAATTTTTTTTCTACGAACTTAGGAAACAAAGTAGAACTTCTAAAGGTGTTCTCCAAAAGCTCAAAAGAAAGACTCCAAGTAGCCTGCGTTGAATGCTTACCGAGCATCATATTCTTGCGTTGGGGTTTTTTGAGGTGTTTAGTTGGGGAGTAATTAAATTAGGTGATAAGAATGTGATGTAATTATTTTTATTGATGATGTTTGATTGCGGTATTAAGAATAAATATAAGTTAATGATTAATTCATACTTTATTATCATTCATTCCTCTTTTAACTATCTCAATCATCATTTCTTAATCAAATTCAACCTGATTTCTATGGAGGAATTTGAGCCAAACACCCCTCAAAAACCTCATAAGCTAACAGCATACTCATGTGAGATCTGTCTTACAAGAGGCAAAAGAAACCGGAAATTTTCCTTTTTCTGGAACTTGAGGTGACAGAGCATGAGATAAGAGAGACTAAAAGGTTGAAGACGAATGATTCAGTTTAGATGATGACGATTCGTCTAAACCCATTCAGTTGCTATGCTAACTCTGTGACTGTCCTTTATAGCTTCATAAAAGTGTGATGGCAGACGAGAACGTGGCTAGGGTTTTGCCCGGCCACTCCTTTCCAATGCTGCATCAGAGACTCGACACGCGAGAARGAGAGTGGCGCTGGGTTTAGCTAGCAATAGCATGAGTAGGCTATCTGATCACAACTTTACAGCTATCTGATATGATGAAAGAAAGCTTCGAAACTGGTCAACTTTATTTTTCCATCAGCTTTCTTTTCCGCTCTGATCAGTGATCACTCCTCTGCTCCGCTCCTTGTCTTTTATCTCACGAGATCAAATACTATAACGAAGAGGGRAAAAGRCAAAATTACATTGAGCATTCTTTGACTATTGGTTTTTGAGAAACTTTCAGAAGAGACACCGAAATTGAACAGAAGAGAAACTTTCAAACCTACAGCAGAAGGACGCGACACCGAAATTGAAGAAGACAAAGAAACTCTTGACCACAAGAAAGCATGCAGTATCGGCAAGTCCGACAAATCCCACATGAACTTTCGAATCTTTGCACTCTCTAGGACAAATATATAAAAAGAATTTATAGTGTCCAATAACTCTTGGATTGAGGACACTATATTTGAATATCCATTCCACTTGCACGCAGGTAGCTAAAGGACAATATATTTGGCAAACTAATTTGAAGATCCTCCAGACACTCAATCCAGAAAGAAAGTAATGAATCATTGGCCATCAAGTGTTCCAAAAACATCATGAGCTTACCCGCAAACTAAAGTTAATGTATCTTAAATGTTGATCAATGGATACGTACCATTAAAAATCATAATGGCCCTATGGTAATTGGAGAGACCTCACTTCTTTTCTCCTTTCTTTTTCTCAATTAAATAAACCTGTCAAAGTTGTAAGAATACTCTTTAAAAACGAGATGGGAGTAAATTCTATGTTRGGAAATTGATAAGAGCAAGTCGAAATCACCTATCAACCTCCAATTGAATATCAATATGGCATCAGTGGAAGTTCAAAAGGCATGGGTAATTGAAATAGTTCCATAGGACATTCTATCTCTTATTTCCTCTACCTCTATGATGTTACTGGATCTTCCTTCTGTGTACAGCACTAATTCACCAAGTAACTTTTGAATGCGGGTGTCCTAATGAATAAGACACTTCGAAAATTAAGTGAAGTATTGATTAACAAATAAATAGTCAAGTTAATGTAATACATATATACATATATATATATATTTGCTAACCTTCCGGACCATGTTTGATTTGTCATTTTATAGATGTGTAGATGTTTGAAGAGGATAGTTGGTTTTTCATATGAGACTCTTAACTTTTCATAATGGAGAGTCTTCCTAGGCTGCCTCATCATCTGCCCTCTCTCATGAAAACAAGGTTAATTTATTTTAATTAAGAAAATTATTTGCCCCTATCCCACCTCGAAAAGTAAACAATCGGAATGATGTGTCTAGTCGGGTGGTTGCACGCCCACGACCTTAGGTGTCGCATTTTTAGAAGGCTTATGAAAAGGTGGGTTTCGGGTAATATTTGGGGATTACACGTGATATATTGTTAAGCATAAATGATTCACTCGAGTAGTAGTGTGGGAGCAAGTGAAGGTACACGAGTACTCAGACGAAATCATTTACTGACTTAAGGTACGTAAGGTTTGGCTTTGTGTGAACAAAATATAGCTTCTCAGTCTATTTGTGATTTAGTTGAAGGGTCGTGGTTTGGGTCGCAACGTGTCTCTGTAGGTAGAGACCCAAAGTAGGAGGGACCCAATAGTAAGAGTAGTAGTTCAGGCRATAGTGTAGAACCATCTGGTGGTGTGATAGCTGTAAGGGTCTCAGATGAATTGTCCAAGAAGGTGTGTATTAGGAAGATGCATTAAAACGGCGGTTTATACGTTATTCATGTGGGAAGTACTTCTTGGACTTCCCATGTTTTGGATGAGGATGATATCTCTCTTGTGTGGKCATATAAGAAACTTGTTACATATAGTAGGTAGTGAAAGATAGCCTTAAGAGTGGGGGGAGGAAATTTGGCTCGGGGATCTAGATCAAATCGATTGAGTGAAATGGTCAAGGATACTGAGATAGACATACCACGTATGATGAAACTCAATCAAGTGGAAAATCTTCGAAAGAAATATAGGTTCTAAGAGGGTTTAGGGTTGGTATGTTCGGGGTCGGAGGATCGAATATATGACCCACCAAAAGATTATGTTGGGGTGTATGTGGCACACTTCAAGGAAAGGTTGCGGTTTGATGTGTATGAGTTATACAAGGACATCCTACTTTTTTGGAACATTACCCTTGGGCAATTGTCTCCAAATTTTATTAGATATATTATCGGATTCTTAGCAATTTGCTTCGCATGTGGGGTGGCACCAAATTTGGAGTTATTCAAGTATTATTTTGAGATCCACAGCTAGGGAGACAAAGCTGAGTGGGTACATTACTTGCGAAGAAATGGATCGGCTGAGCTAATTGGTGGCACTCCTTCAAGTATTCATGGTTGGAAGAAGCAGTTCTACATTATCAGCCACCCGAGGATGAACTCTCTGAGAATATGTCAGTTGGAATTCTACAATGATGTGACGTCAACGAAGCATTTAAACTTGAGAGCTATGTAGATGGTAGACACTTATGCTTTCGTTTTGAAGATCGTAGAGGGTGGCTACCCAATTTGCTAGAAAGTGCAAAGTTAGATCCACAAGTATTGAGTGTAAAGAGGCTAAGTATAGCACTGAATTCACTTGGGACGCTATTGTTGTTTGATATTTGCTAGGGCAATGCTGCTATTTGTGTGTTTATATTATATACGTATGCTTGTTTATTCATTATATTGTATTGTCACGCTAATAGATTACTGCTTTGGTTTGTATGGATGAATCTATTAGAGCAAGCAATGCATGCCCGGAAAACAGCAAAGGTGGCACTAAAGAGGGAACAACGCATGGCAGCTCTGGGAGGTTTCGTTTCCTAATGTGTACGTACATAAGGCAAAAAAGGAGAAAGAGATAGGGAAGGATACAGAATTTGCGAAAGAAGGCTAAGAGCTGGTGAGACAAAATGTGAAGAAAAGTCGTGGTACGATAAATCCAAAGACGGGAAGAATACCCGACCAAAGAAAGAAGTGAGGGTGTGAGCAGGCATTTGGGGGCGTAAGGTGCCTTAAGCAATTTAGGGTGGGGCCACGGGAATATTTTTGTAAGTATGAGGGGGCACGCATTCCTGCCCAAGGAGGTGAGGGTCTCGCATGCAAGATAAGTTTCTACTCAGGAGTTGATCAAAGGGTTGTGCATCCAAATAAGCTAAAGGATTTTGTTGAACATGGGGTTCCACCCCGAGATGTGACATATATTTCACTAATGAGCAACCAGGAAGTATTGGACTATGCTTGTGTGGTTATGGTACAGAATATGGTGGTGTTGGAAGGTGATGAAGCTGTCCGAAAATTTGAAAGAGAAAAGTGGAAAAAGAGGTGAGGGAAAAACTGAAGGCGGAGCTAAAAAATGAATACGAAAGTCAATTACACGACCTAAAGGTGCATAATTGAGAACTTAGTATGTAGGTGGCCTTCATAGAAGCCAAGGTCAGGGGCGTAGAAGAGAAATTGGCAAGTGCTCATAAGGAACTAGCGAAATTGAAGTCGGAAATGGCAGAGGTGGAAGAGAATAGGGAGATATGGCATAAGGAATGTGATTACTGGTGCAGTGATTGCATTTTAATGAACATAAACATTAGGTAATTGAGGAATTTTTTATGGGAAGTATGTTCAGGAATTGGTGTACTCTTGGATGGTTCCAGTGATGGGCTTGGGGTATACATTGGTCATAAGCAATATGTTTGTTTTGAACCTGAGCTTTAGTATTCCTRACAACGAGGACTTTTTATACTTGAACTTGCAAAGGAAGGTGGCCTTGCTATGGGAAGAGGGTTTCATGATGACTTGGGATGCGATAAAGGAAGGCCTTGCTGGCATGGGTGTTGCGAAAATTGCTCTTACAGAAGAGACCCTGCGCTGAGGTCCTGTCGCTGACCAAGATGAAGATGAAATCRAGCAGGAAGGGAGGAACCATCCGCCTGAGGAGRCTAATTAGGATGACATCCAAGTCTGTGATGCTGCTGTCGAGAACCTAAGGAAGAATGTCGACATTGCTGAGAATGTGGATGTGTAGGGTTAATATTTGCTTAATTTGAAGTTGTGTTTTATCATTTTGTGATTTGAAGCAAGGTTTTAGGAAAGAATGATTCAGATGTGTTTTATCATTTTGTGATTTGAAGTAAGGTGTTAGGAAAGAATGATTCGAAAAATATGAGGAAATGTAATGAGAATTTATTTATTATSCACTAAATGTGAATTTTTGTGCTCTAGAAAATTCGGGTTTCTAAAAAATGCATTGATGTTCGATTTGATTTACAAAGAGTCTCTTATTCATTAATAGGGTAACTGTTCATCTAGGGTTTTTTATGGGTATATATATGTGTGCATGCGGAGTAAATGTTTTTGTTTCATAAGAGTATTTTTATAGAGTATTTGACTACTCCTGTTTAGGAGTTTTCATTTCCTGTGTTTGTGCCACAACTCTGTGGAAATGGCTTCTAGAAGGGAGAAAGGAGTTGCACCAGAGCGAGCAATTGATGCTCATGATCATACGATGATATACATATTTGGACTGAAGTAGATTTTACAAATGAAGCATATACAGCAGATTCTAGCTGGGCACGACAATGGTTATGACAACGAGATTTTTATCAAGGTTTGGATATAAGTACGCATCGAGATGCTGTTTGACCAAGGAGAGTGGGTGCTCAGTCATTGGGTTTGCAAGGCATGGAGCAACRAAGTATGACTAATGTGTGGTCAACCTAGGAAAGGAGAGAGGGACTATTCTTGAATCAACAAAATAGGAATAGGGTTCGAGGAAGGTGTGGTTGGTTGAGGTTGGGGTGGGATGACTGGGTTCGAAATCCTTGGTTTGACCCAGTGCAAAGAAATCAAGAAAGGATGCGTCGCGTTCCTTGGGATGTCGAGGTTCAGCATTGGAGGCAAAATGCTCAGGCCGAGTCTATTGGTTCATGGGAATCGATAGAGTTCCACGGGCCAGTAAATACCGACCATTATTGATCATGATAACTAATTCTTTAGGATTAGGGTTATTGAATTTGCTTTGTTTTTGGGTAGACATATGTCATGTATAAACAGTTGCATCGTGATTCTTCCCAATTTTGTGTCCTATGTCCCTCTCTCTTATTATGTTTTTTTTTTCCTTTTTTTAGTTGGGTGATCCTGAGTATGAGTGTGGTATCGTGAATATTTCATATTGGACTGAATAAAGAATCACTAGGAACTTTGCAATTACTAATTGAAAGAGAAGAATATTATTTAATAAAGATCAACGTATAAGGATGTACATGAATTGAATTCAAACACTATCAATTCAGGGTAAAACTTGRGGTTATGAGCATTCCACGTCCTTGTGATTTCCTGACCAGTATAATCCTTTAACTTGAAACTACCATTGCCATGACTYCTTGCAATGATATATAGGCCTTCTTATTCCTGACTAAGCTTTTTGGTTGGTTCGGATTGGCTAACCTCATTTCTTCGGAGTACAAGGTCTCCTTCAACGATGGAGGTCGGTGGACTTTCTTGTTATATGATAGGGCAAGGGCACGYTTGTATGCCATGGTGGACTTTCTTGTTGTATGATTGGGCAAGGGCACGCTTGTATGCCAATTCTCTCCTAGCTATTTCTTCTCAGTCTTCTTCCAGCAAAATTGGATTCGCTGTACCTTCTACGAGTTATTGTTGGGACTCATGAATTGCATTGAGGGCTAGGATTGTCAATTTCCACTGGTAAAACTGCATCTATTCCAAAATGCATGGCAATGGTGTTTCACAGTTCGAGAATAGGGGGTAGTACARTGGGACCATAACACATTTGGGAGTTCCTCTACATATCTTCCTTTATGGTTATCTAATTTTTTCCTAGGACCAAAGACGATGGCTCTGTTAGTGACCTTGGCCAACCCATTTATTTGTGGGTATCCAGATAAAAGTGAATCGATGGTCAATTTGCAGCTCATGACAAAATTATTGAAATTCTGTTGTTTCAAATTGCTTGACATTGTAGATGATGATAATCCTCGATATCCCAAATCTATAGATGATATCGTCTCGAAAGAAATCTTTTACTTTCRTAGCTATGATGGCACTCACCACTCGGGATTCRACCCATTTGGTGAAGTAATCTACAACAACGATGATAAACTCTTTGTTGTCATATGCTTTGGGGAATTGTCCTACTAGGTCCATACCCYATTACATAAAGGGAATTGGGATGYTGAGAGTTTGATACTCAGTCAGTGGAAGGTGATCTGTGTTRGARTGTATCTGACATTTATTACACTGATGTACTATATCCCAAGCATCGGACTCCATCATGGACCAGTGTAAACCAGCTTGAATTAGTTTTCATGCTAGGCTATGAGCACCGATGTGTGTGCCDCAAATGCCTTTATGAACTTCCCAAATGGCATAATCTGCCTCTCCAAGTGGTAAGCATTTGAGGAAAGGCCATGTATATGATCGTCGAAAGAGTTGAGATTCTATAACGATGTAGTGCAGGCTAGCAGCTCAGATTTTCCTAGCTGCCTTAGCATCCTCTAGCAGCTTGCCATAGGAAATGTAGTTGGTAATGGGTTCAATCCAGTTATCCAACTCTATTATGCATTGGAGGTAAGGTTCGTCTATACTGGAATACCTGAGTGATTTGATCCAAATGGCCTCTAGGGAGTCTCATAGTTGACTTTGGACAATGTATTTGCTCCCTGATTCTATGTTCTCGAGATTTTTTGTATGTGAAAATGGTCGAAAGCATTTAGGAACTTAGCTTTGGCAAGGTACTGCCACATATTGGGTTCCTTTACTTCGAGCTAGCTGCTGATTTGCCCGACTACTACTTGAAAGTCACTTTTGGGCACAAGGTTGTGGACCTATAGGGATCGGGCTATCCGTTAAGCGGCTAATATAGCTTCGTATTCAGATTCATTATTGCTGAGTAGGAAAGAGTGTCTGAGGGCGTACGAGAACTCGATTCCATCAGGATTAATAAGTAAATATTATGCTCCCTTTGTATTTTCTCCAACTAATCCTTCTACATAAGTAGTGCAACATTGTTTTGGTGTTATTGTCTGGACTGGGTCAATAGTCAGGTTGGACATCGTGCATACAATTATGAAATCGGACAAGGCTTGAGCTTAGATTGATTTTCAAGGTTGATAGTCAATATGATATTYGTCAAGTTCCATGGCCCCTTTCATCAATTGTCCAGTCATTTYTGATTTGTGTAAAATTTGCCTTAGAAGAGCGCTAAAGTGTACTATGACTGGATGGGCTTGAAAATATGGTCGAAGTTTACAGGCTGTCACAATTAATGTTAGAAGGTGCTTTTGTAGAACTGATTATCGTTCCTCGGGACGTTGTAATATGTGGTTGACAAAGTAGATAGGCCTTATAGAATGATCTATGTGGAAACAGAGCACTGAACTAATGGCAAATTTTGAGATAGACATGTACAATAACAATGTTTCATTATTCATAGGTATAGTGAGGAAGGGGGTATTGTTAGGGACAATTTGAGAGTTTCAAAAGCTGATTGGCTCTCGTGATCTCATTGAAAAGATGTCAGGTTCTTGAGCAACTTATAAAAGGGAAGTTTTTTCTCGCCTACTGGGGTGATGAAACAGCTAAGGCGACCAAGCATCTAGTAAACCTTTGCACTTCCTTTGTTGATCTTAGGGTGTCATTGCTAGTACAACACTAATCTTCTCTGGATTAGCTTCGATGCCCCATTGCAAGATCATGTATCCTAAAAACTTGCCGACTTCTACACTAAACGAGCATTTCTTGGGGTTAAGCTTCATCCTGACTGTGTACACGGTGCACAAAGTTTCTCTGATGTCTGTCAAGAGTGTGGTAATGGTTATGGATTTTATGGGAATGTCATCGATGTATACTTCAACATTACGACTCATTTGGGGGTGAAACATTTTGTTAGCCATCGCTTGAAAATCTGCGCATGCGTTCTTCAATCCAAAAGGCATCCTTTTGTAACAAAACAAACCTCAGTCCATGACAAAAAAGGTTTTTTCTCATCCATTTTGGCCAATTGAATTTGGTGATAAGCTCTGTAGGCATACACAAAGCATATGACACTATGTTCAGCTGTTGCATCCACCACTTTATTAAGGTCAGTGAATTAGTGTCACATCTACCATAAGCTTTGCAAATAGCTATCGGGTTGGACAACCATCTCTAAAACTAGACCGATGGGATGATGCCCATAGCCAAGAAGTCGACTACTCAATTGCTCTGTCAATAGCAAAAGTGCATTTCTTTTGTGGGCTTTGCATCTGGARGGATCCCGAGTTTGTGTTCAACGATGTGCTTAATTCTCGTACCCAGATTGGTAGAGGAACATGAAAATATATCGATGAATTCACTTAGCAAAGTGATCAAGGAAGTCTTGATATGGTCAAGCAAATGTTTCCCGAGCTTGACAATTTGATCAGTCAATTGAGAAGTAATAGGTACAGCTTCCAATTCTATGGGTGGTTCAATCTTGTCATCCTGTTGAGTGGTAGGCATTTGCACGATTGCAAAGTAACATTCTTTAGTTGAGGGTTGATCACCGGAGATGACGACATTTTGTAGGTCRTGCTAAGATGTGACTTGSTTGTCATGGATAGTTATTTAGGCTTTAAGTCTTGTCAGGGCTGGAGGCCCTAAGATGGCATTAGAAGTTGACTACATGGGCATGATAAGGAATTCCACAAATTCCTAAATGGTGTGTATGTCATCTATGATTATGACTGGGAGTTGTACTTCGCCATCAGAAAATGTAGAATCTCTACTGAAGCTRTGTAACACCCCTAGATTAGGAACTATTCTAACCCGAGAATGTTACTGACTTTACTCATACTTATATTGAAATTACAAAAATTTAAATATTCTTATTCTAAAAGGTTTATAAAAATTTTAACAAAATTTCCTCTGTAATATCAACAATTACTTCYTGTATATAATCAGAAAATTTCCCAAATATTTTCAATACTCACATATATAAAGTGTTTAAAACCCAACAAACACTTATGTAATTGAAATTCTGTGGAAACTTGAAAGAATTTAATGCGTGACTAGACAAATCAATAAAATCATAAACAATACATAAAATCTCTCTATTCAACTATTTCCCTTATCCACAAAAATTTATTTAAAACATCACTTCGAGGTATCAAGGCTTGCACACAAACGACCTCCACGCATCATCTGACTACACATCACCTGAAATGTAAAACTTAAGGAAATGGAATGAGTTAAAAAGCTCAATAAGCAAATCTCATKTATGAATGCATGTAAAATGCCCTATATGTCTTAAGTTTTAAAATTTCACTTATCAATAAAAGCTTTCTGATCATTTCCGTTTCGTAAACTTTCCCATAAACTTTCATTTCAAAATGTCAGAACTTTTTAAAACCTTTTCACTTCATTAAAGTCATGAGCTCACTTGRTATAAYGCCTAACTATTAAGCTTGTAGTGGGCCATTATTCTTTGGAACCCGATCACATTTTCTATCGATAAAACTRTAAAATGGTTAACATTACTTTACTTTCACTTTTTCACCTCACAAGAGGTGAACATTACTTACTTTCCTCCCCTACAAGAGGGTTACGTCAGGTGCACAGGTCCCCCATGCCCCATTTTCTACTCACATCTTTCATAGCTWGGTTTACATCCCTTTCCAAAATCGTAACATTTTTTGAAAATAATTCATTTATAAAATTHCATTTCTTTTCAAATTTTATTTCCTAAAACATTCGATTTCTAAATGCATGAACGACTCATGCCAGAAATAATGTAAAATACTATAACTACATGCCCATGACATGAACTACATAAATCCGTATTTAAACACCATTTAACATGTTAACAGTAGGAAACATATTACATGAAATAATCTAATATAACCACTACCACATTACTCAATACATTCCAATATAATCACAACATATTACACAACACAGTCTAATATAACCACAACATAATACACATTCTTCATACTAACTAAATTTTCACCTTAAATCATGTATTAAACATCTTCTACAATCAACAATATGGAACACAATTATATAAATCCTTTGATTAATTAAACCAAAGAAACGATGATTTCACCTAAATCTGACAAATCRTAAGTGTAGTCTATRGAGCTACGTTGCGCCCTAGGCRTGCGAACAATAGTCCTGGTAGGGCACGGGGCCCGATCGCATGGGCGTCTAGTCGCCTGGGCGCTTCCTTCTACTGATGAACAGTACCCRAACAGTGTGCTATTCCTRGTTTCYAGCTCCTGGTCGGACTGTTTTCAGATTAGCCAGGCGGATTTGCTTTCTACAATTTGTTCTAGTCAGTATAGGCAGCTTCAGCCACGGGTGCTTGTAGAGAAGCCTGACTGAGCTATGGCGAACCAAACGACTCAGCAACAACTTGTCCGAGAGTGGAACCAACTACCGACAGTGCACTGGTTTTGGTTTAGTCGCGCCGATCTAGGCGAGGTGTAGCAATGACCGGTTATAGAAAACGGCAACGCAGTGCATCCAATATAGATGCAGCGACCCGAGCGCCGGCATGAGCAGATGGCAATGAACCAGCGGTAGATCTGCAGACGTCGTCGAGCAGGTCTAGATAAGCAAGAAGAGCTCGAATCTCGGCAGTTCTGTCGCATAGGTTGTCGACAACCAGCAGGCAATTCGAAGGAAAGCAGATCCGGTGTTGAGGAGAAACCGACAAAGGCTGCGAATTGGGCCGCAAATTTGGGAATCTGTGGCTCCAGTCACGATCTCTAGTCGCTGTAGAGCATTCGGAGTAGAGGGCGGTGGTGCAGTGACGCCAGAGACTCGGTGCGGTGTTAGCGGTGGGGGAAAGGGAGAGGTAGTGAGTGCAGCGGGAAGGTTTGGGAGAAGAGGGGAAGGCGGCATTAGGCTAGATACAGAATTAGGGTTTCCCTCTTTTTTTCTTTTGTTTTTTAATATTTACGCTTGGGCTCTAACCAAATTCTTTGGGCCCTCCTATCCGATAACCAACCCAACCCAATAAATTAAATTCTATAAGCTTTCTTTTCNCCATGACATGAACTACATAAATCCGTATTTAAACACCATTTAACATGTTAACAGTAGGAAACATATTACATGAAATAATCTAATATAACCACTACCACATTACTCAATACATTCCAATATAATCACAACATATTACACAACACAGTCTAATATAACCACAACATAATACACATTCTTCATACTAACTAAATTTTCACCTTAAATCATGTATTAAACATCTTCTACAATCAACAATATGGAACACAATTATATAAATCCTTTGATTAATTAAACCAAAGAAACGATGATTTCACCTAAATCTGACAAATCRTAAGTGTAGTCTATRGAGCTACGTTGCGCCCTAGGCRTGCGAACAATAGTCCTGGTAGGGCACGGGGCCCGATCGCATGGGCRTCTAGYCGCCTGGGCGCTTCCTTCTACTGATGAACAGTACCCRAACAGTGTGCTATTCCTRGTTTCYAGCTCCTGGTCGGACTGTTTTCAGATTAGCCAGGCGGATTTGCTTTCTACAATTTGTTCTAGTCAGTATAGGCAGCTTCAGCCACGGGTGCTTGTAGAGAAGCCTGACTGAGCTATGGCGAACCAAACGACTCAGCAACAACTTGTCCGAGAGTGGAACCAACTACCGACAGTGCACTGGTTTTGGTTTAGTCGCGCCGATCTAGGCGAGGTGTAGCAATGACCGGTTATAGAAAACGGCAACGCAGTGCATCCAATATAGATGCAGCGACCCGAGCGCCGGCATGAGCAGATGGCAATGAACCAGCGGTAGATCTGCAGACGTCGTCGAGCAGGTCTAGATAAGCAAGAAGAGCTCGAATCTCGGCAGTTCTGTCGCATAGGTTGTCGACAACCAGCAGGCAATTCGAAGGAAAGCAGATCCGGTGTTGAGGAGAAACCGACAAAGGCTGCGAATTGGGCCGCAAATTTGGGAATCTGTGGCTCCAGTCACGATCTCTAGTCGCTGTAGAGCATTCGGAGTAGAGGGCGGTGGTGCAGTGACGCCAGAGACTCGGTGCGGTGTTAGCGGTGGGGGAAAGGGAGAGGTAGTGAGTGCAGCGGGAAGGTTTGGGAGAAGAGGGGAAGGCGGCATTAGGCTAGATACAGAATTAGGGTTTCCCTCTTTTTTTCTTTTGTTTTTTAATATTTACGCTTGGGCTCTAACCAAATTCTTTGGGCCCTCCTATCCGATAACCAACCCAACCCAATAAATTAAATTCTATAAGCTTTCTTTTCAGTCATAATTAGCTTTTAGTTTCCGAATAAGGAACAAATGGGCTCTAACAAGTCGAGCCTACATTAACTAACCAAAAACTCCAATTCAACTAACACGAAAATTTCATAATTAAATAAACGTATAATTAAATAATGATCACGTAGATAATTTATCAAATCCTAATTGGCACACAATTTATACGATCATAYAAAATTCATAAAAATGAAAAATAATATCCTGGGTGTTACAAGCCGACTAGTTGCGTGTGGTCATGAAGGACATGAGTAAGGTCGATGTCATTTGAGCAAACACTATGGTGAAGAGGATGTTAATTGAAGTACYAGTGTCTACTAAAATACGCTTAATAATGTTGTGGACTATGTTAAGGTAAGGACGAGGGGTTCAGTTTAATGTAGTGAACATTGGTGACGATCTGTTTTTAGACACTTGCATTGGGAAGAAGAGATCATATGAATGACTCTATGGTTGGCAAGAGGAGCAAGGGTCAGTGTGTTATCAACAAGGTAGGGGTCTGGTGGTTTGAGGTGATGTCTTTGGTCTGTTCCTTGTAGATGCTTTTGAGTGTAGTTTTGGACGAAATCTTTCAAATGACCTTTTTTAATTGTTTCGTAGATTTCCCATTTGAGGTCATAATAAAGCTCAGTGTCATGTCCGTGATCCTTATGAAATTGTAAGAATTTTGTTGTGTCCCTATTGGCAACCAGCAACTTCTTGGGTTGGCGAAATATGCCAAAACTCTCAATTTGCTGAAAGATAAGAGATCGTGGGGCATTGAGAGGGATGAATTCTCGTGTCTTGGAATGTGTTAAGGGAGGTTAGTATATGGAAAAGTTACTTTGGTGGTTATCTCTGGGCCAAAATTAGGGGTCGTCATATGGACGGGTCCCCCACATTCTGGGTAATCGGGGTCTTTTGATTGCAGTTGTTTACGAATAGTATATGTTCTATTTTCTCCCTCCAAATTCTCATTTATTCCTTATTTCTCCCAGAAATAATTCCACTTGTGGAGCAGCGACTTGACTGTGGTTGGGTTGGAGTGGAAGAACTTTCGAGATTTGTTTAAGCTGTTTAAGTAGGCCGGAAATAAGGCATCAGGATCGTTGGGACTTCCACAGCTTCAACATTTCAATCAAGTCAAGGTACAACGTTTGTATCTTATTCTTTCGTTGTTAAATAATTGAGCAGATGGCAACGGATTTTCTTATGTAAGAACATTACAACAAATGGGCTAGAATAATGAATTCATCCATTTTGATGAAGGTGGTCATCTAGCTGAAGGCAAACCCCACCAGAACTATTTTTTTTTTTTTTAGATGCTTGCCGAATAAAGTACTGGGGAAAGATGATTTTTTTATTTTTTTTTTTTTTTTTTTTTTTTTTCCTTCAACATAGGATAGATATATGAGGTAGAAGCCATGACCATGAGGGTCATAAAATTTGTTTAGGCRGACAAGAGGGTTCGTAGTTCTATCATATTTGGATATTTTTGGCATTTTGAACCAGGTCGGTAATGCAACAGATTGATAATCTTCTTTAAGTGGATAGTTTTGGATGATATTCCATCGTGAAGCTATGGGGCCCAATTATGGTACCATAGCAATGACTTTATCCTCCATCATTTGGGTCGAGTGCCCATATGGAGGTTCGGGAAGTTGGCTCTGCCTTCGCGTGCACTGTTGCGAGCATGTGATGGATGAAGGTTCCCTACCCTTTGGCGTATAGGGAAGGTGTCTGCCAAGTTAGCCTAAGGGTAGTCAGGGGGCCTTAGTCCAGTGGTTGTGGCCGCTCGAGCATGTTCTCCAGAGGTTAGAGCTACAGGTGTTGATCGATGGTCGGCATCAAGGGTGTGAGGGGTCGATTGGTTCATGGATTCCTTTATGGTTGTTGTTTTTCCTTCTCTTTGGCGTAGAAACTCTTGAAGCTCCTCAACATGTTGGAGGATACTTCGTAACTAATCTAACTACTTAGGATCAGTGAGAATGTCTAGGATGGGTATGGTGTCTTCTTCAACATGAGGTGGGGTAAGGTCTACAGGCGGCACCTGTGCTAAGGAGGGCGCTCAACGAAAAAAGGCAAGGTGGATGTAAGTCAAGGGCAGGTATGTGATTTATAGTAGAGGGTGCCATAAATATGGTATGTATTGATGAGTCTATGTGTGGTTTTGTTTGTGTTTATGGTGCGCGCCAATATGATGTTACCTGGTCTTCCTTCTGCGTACAGCACAAATTCACCAATTATCTTCTGAATGTAGGTATCCTAATAAATAAGACACTCAAAAAATTAAGTCAGCTATTGATTATATAATATACACTAAGAGGACAAATAAATAGTCAAGTMTATACATATATGTAATTTCTAACCTTCACATGTTTCACTTGTCCTTTTATGGAGATTGAGATGTTTGAAGAGGGTAGCTGATTTTTCACGTAAGACTCTTAATTCCTCATATGGTAATTAGAGAGAGACCTCACTTCTTTCCTCCTTTCCTTTTCTCCATGAAATAAACCTATCGATGTTGTAAGAATACTTTTTAACAACCAAGATGCAGTAAATTCCATGGTAGGAAATTGATGAGAGCAATAAATCACTGATCAACCTCTAATAGAATATGGCATTAGTGGAAGTTCATAAGGCACAGGTAATTGAAATAATTCCCTAGGACATTCTATCCCTTTTTTCCTCTACCTCTACAAGCAATATCATCGGGAATGAAAACAAATAATCCAAATCCAACAATGATTCTTCGAAGATTCTTCTCGGCCAGCCATTTATCCCATCCTTTTGGCCCCCAGTGGATGAGGAGGATTCAAAGGGAGGAAAAGTTATCGGCGGTGGTGGTCTCCAATCATGAGGATGGGTTGGATTGAGGTAACACAAATTGTCAAGGAATATATATAAGTAGATGAAAATTTGAAATGATGCATTGTTTAAAGTAAACTAATCAACATTTGAAATTATAGCATTACATAAATTGATAGAAATGTTCAAAATCATTTCTTAAGTCTATAAAAGGGGAGTAATAAAAATGATAATTTAGTTTTTAGCTTTTTAATATAGTCTAGTCACAAGATTTCTTAATATGTGTGAGATAATTTTAAATGATAAATATAAAAAAATCGAGGAGTAATTAGTCAGATAAAATAATCAGAAACAAAAAATAAAATAAAGATAAAAATAATTTCCATAATTATTTTAGACATTATACATTATTAATCAAGTTTCATATATTTAATTAAAGACAAAAGAAAATTTTATAAAAATTAAAGCTTTCCAGTGAAGAATTTTAAAAATACTACTAGAATGTTAATTAATTTTTTATTCAATGAATTTTTCCATTGAAAAAAAAAATGAAGGCATTCGCGAATTTTCAATAGTTAATTAAAATGCAGAAATAATGAACAATGATTAGAATAAAAAAGACAGATACAAAATTTCTTTCATTATTAATTATTTCCTTTCAGACCATTTACCTTTAATTGTTATACTTTATATATTCAACTTACAAAATGTGAAATTTAAAAAAAAATTTAACAAATTCTGATGAAAAAAACTAACAAATTTAATTATTTTGCGTATTTCAGTTGTCCATTAATTAAACAAATGGAAGCTTTGTGAATATTAATAGCAATTAAAGTTTTAAAATAATATAATAATTAATAATTAATAAAAATAAATAAGAAATAATAAAACTTAAAAATAAAGATAAAATAACATATATAGGTATTAAGTAAATCTTATATTTTAATTAAAAACGATAAAGATTTAATATATATATTAAAAAGTCTAATGAAAATAATATAAAAAAATATAAATACGGTCTGGAGACAAGTCTTCCACCTTAGCCCATTACTGGATATCATACATACTACTACCACGGATCACATTAGGGTCCCCCGAGTAGTATCATATGCTGCATTGAGTTGATCTAAACATTCATTTAAAGTGTCTTTGATCTTTGTTAAAAACCAGGCGCCATCAACCCCCAGCAGCCTCCACTTTGTCCACCTGAAATCTCCATGGCCTTCAGGACCTCCTAAATCCCCTCTTCTGTTCCCGTCCGCCTGCAAACAAACCCCAGTTGTCTTCCACTAACCAATTTTTAATTTAATTGGATTTTTTTTAGTCTTTTGGTTGAGAACTTTATCTAGGGGTTATTTGAACACAAGATTGAGAATGGAGTTTCAGACGGGACAAAAGGTGGAGGTAATTGGCAAAGAGGACGGTCTTAAAGGGTCTTTCTATGCTGCAAAAGTGATTTCGAAGGAGAGCTCGGAACAATACAGGGTCGAGTATGAGACCCTCTTGAAAGAAGATGAATCTGGACCACTGCAAGAGGTGGTTGACTCCGATCAACTTCGGCCTGAGCCACCTGATGTTCCAAACGGTGCCTTCAGCTTGGAGGAGGTCGTTGATGCTTATGACAACGATGGCTGGTGGGTTGGGCTTATAGACGGAAGATTTGCATCTGATTACTTCATCTACTTCCCTACCACAGAAGAAGAGGTCTCTTTCCCCTTGGATAAATTGAGGGTGCATCTCGATTGGTCTAATGGTAAGTGGAAACCTTGCTCAGCTTATAAAAAAAGGATCCACAACACTTTGAAAACGCCGTGGTGGAGATAATGTTAAGTGGCCAATGAAGAATCTTGTGATTGCATATTAACGTTTCAAAATTCGGAATCATTTTGCCTTCATCTTCGAATTTATGATATCAGTAMTATATGTTAAAGATGGTGATTATGTTGATGACAAAACTCAGAAAAGATTGCAGACTAGTCTTGATGTTCTCGAGGATTTCTTATTTATGTGTCCTTGAAATTTCAATCTTTCTCAAGTTTTCTTCCTATCTTCTCCAGTAAGACCAATTACAGAAGTCTTCATGAGCACTCAGGTGACGTATAAGCGGGGGGAAGAAGGGGACAAAAAGGGGTTCACAATCTAATCAATAGCAGAACATCTTTTATACTCATTGGAGTTCGACTTCGAAGCCTCTTTAGAAAGCAATTGATAGTCGAATTTAGACTTTATGAGTTGTAATTTATAGTTACTATTTTCCTCTAATTCCAAATTATTATTATTATTATTTTGGAAAAASCAGAAAATAGATTTTATTCATTAAAGGGGTAAACTTGTGCTGCCTTTAGTACATGTAGGGTGCGCTAGCCACCCAGAAACTCTCGGGTTTTTTTATTAAACTAACTCACTTTATCAAAATTGGTACGCCATTGAACCGAAGTTGTGGAGTGTGTGAGTTCCTAACCTGGATATCGGCTTTAGTGGCGCTCTGACTGGACGAGGACGTCACTTCAATCGATGCCATAATTTGAGCTGCATTTTTTTCATGATTTGTGGACGGACTATAAGGGGCGTCCTGACATAAGTACAGCGTCCTAGCAGCGGTGCCTTTATCATCTCCTACACAGGCCCGTCTCTTTCCCTCTCCCCTCGCTATAAAATCAGAAATCAAGTATAAAACCCTCCCTCCCCCCACTGTAAAACCCATCTCGATGGTTGAGAAACGTGATTTTGTTGGTTCTGGAGGCGAGGTCAGCAGCGGCGGAGAGCTAATTTTTGTTGACGTATTGAGTTCCTACATTGTACAGGTTAGTCGAAATTGCTTTTCAGTTGAATGTTAGCAATTTTTTTTTTAATTTATGATTAATTTTGTCTTGTGATCTCTCTTAAGATGTTAATTGTAATTTTTAAATTGCGTTACATGTTAATATGTGATCATGCAAGAAAAAGCATTGGCAAATTGACCTTCAAGAGGAGATCAAGAAAATCCCGATTCCTTCTTAGAGAGATTTTRAACACCAAAATACTTCATGTTTCTAGAAAAGTATAGCAATGAATTCGTGAAACTTAATCTCAAATAAAATAAACCCAGAAGAGAAAAATWAAAAAAAATTGAYCTTCACCATCGCTTCAACAAGAAACCCCACATATATTATTGCTCGGTAAGAAATACTATTCAATGCAATTGATAAAAAAATGCATTGTGTGATGTGGTGTTAGGCAATGCATTGTTAGATGGTGCATTGGGGTCTTGACCATCGTGGGATTCATATGTGTAGCTTATTGGTATGATTTTGGATTTTTGACTAAATTAGCCCAATTTACATAAACATATTTAGATTATAGATAATTTTTGGATAAATAAAAAAATGAAATATAAAGATTAGATTTTTTGTTTACAAAGAGAAGCTAAAAGTTAGAAAAGAAATGCATGTTTACTTATGGGAAAATTAGTTTATTTAATCTTTTTGAACTATTTTGAATACAAGATTTATGCTATTAAATTAATTTTTAATGGAACATTATCAAGTTTTAGAACATTATCAAAATTCTTGTTTTGTATTATCACTGATTTTTTTAAAGTTAAATTTGATTGAGAATGGGATTTAGTTAATAAATGTGGCATTTTGATCTTGGTAAATGTTCTATTTATAGAGGAAGTTATGACGAATTATTTTAAAATTTCACTATTGTTATATTTTAGATGGAGTAGAGCGTGTATTATTACTGATTACTTGGTTTTTAAGTTTGATGAAGAATGAAATTTTGTTAGTGGATATGGCTTTTCAAACTTGGTAAATGTTCTATTTTTAGAAGAAACTATGTTATTTTTTTAAATTTCACTATTATTATATTTTAGATGAAGCACGAGCTTGTATCATTATTGATTATTTGATTGTTAAATTTGATGGAGAATGAGATTTTGTTAATGGATGTGGCCTTTTGAGCCTGATAAATGTTCTATTTATAAAGGAGGCTACGTCGACTTTTTTCCAAAAATTTCATTATTTAACTATGCTAGATAGAGCACCAACGTGTACACGTCAATATTCACTTGGGTCCAATAGACCCTATTGTCTTAACAAGATAGGCATATCATCGATCAGCTCTTGTATTGGATGATAGAGTTATGCTGAGACAGCAATGGTAGTTAGAAAACAAAATGGAAATTTTTGGAAGGGATATGATGTGATGCTGCATAAAGTGAGAGAGTTAATAGACATYGCGGGATTCAAAGGGGTCGCCCGCGTGAGAGTGATGGCGACTAGAGACGCATATATTCCATCTCATTTGCGGAAAGGTTACTATCACTTTACAAGACGTGGCGATATTATGGGATTTGCTCATTGATGGTGATGTGATTATTGGTGGTAGATGTAATCAGGGAATAGAGCAGTAGTAGAGTTATTGCGAGACCTTCTTAGGATTTAGATCTGTAATTTTTTAGATTAGGCGAAATCATATCCTGTTACAAGCTCTTGAGAAAGAACTTATGAGACCCTTGGATAATACTGCGGACGGTGTTTCTTATACGAGGCTGGTACATTGCTTGATCTTATATTTCATGGGTGGTATGCTTTTTGCAAATCGCTCTGGAAACAAGATTGATCTTCGTTATTTGCTATCTCTTGATGATTTATGTAGTGCCGAGAGTTTGAGTTGAGGATCAGCAGTTTTGGCCAATTTGAATAGTTGTATGTGCACCCCTTTCATTGCACAGTTTCAAGAGATGTGTGGTCATTTTATTCTTATTCAGCTTTGTACCTTATGAGTCATTTGACCGCTTTTCCATTGTATATATTGGTTAAATAACTATAACATTTGTGTTTGACGTTTTCAATAGTTGTGAGCGTGAGAGCACATTCCTGTAGTCTGTCCTAGTCTGAGAGACATTGCAAGAGTTGAGATTCTTTCCGATTCACCCTATCCGACACAATGGGCAACACGMCTTGATCTTCATTGGCTGTCCACACATGTACTAGTCTTTTATCGRGATTAGTTAGATTCAATGAGACMGGATATTATAAGTATTTCATAATTTTCATGAGTTCATTTCTAAAATAAGTTTATTTTTCCTGTGTAATTGAAAGCCTGATATTTGTTTAATCATTAATTTTTTAGCAGTTTGTCTGGATCCCGTGTGATATGATCCCAAGGATTCACTAGAATTATGTAGTCTAGTCTCATATTTAGCACACCGAAGTCCCACTGATATGCTGGGATATTGTCGAGCACTATCGATCTTGTTGAATATTCTGACAATTTTTCATGGAGCAGTGGATTCCATTTCGTGGGTCATGTTATACTTCGAAACTACATGCCACGAGCCTGAGAGGTAATACAACGAATTTTTTGGAACAATAAGCACTCATAGTACTTTCGAGAGAGACGCCTGTCGTGATCGCATAAACAGTGCTAATTTCACACCCATTGCTATGCATATGTGTAATATCGGGTTTTTACTTTTTATAAATTTTATAAATTTTGTATGGTAGTATGATTATGTGTGCTAACTAGGGTTAGATAATTTTCTATGTGGTTATTATTTTATCTTATGTTTAATAAGTATGAGATTATTGTATTAATCAAATAAGGATCCTTGGTCGGTTAGAGGCTTGACTTGTTAGGCTTATTCGTTTTTTATTCGAAAACTAAATTCTTACCGTTAGGAAAGTTCGTAGAATTAATTTAATGGACTAAATTAGTTATGGAATGGGAAGGCCCAAAGGGTTGGGTTAGGGCCCAAGTTTGATGTTAAAAAAAAAAAAAAAGAAAAAGAACAAGAGAATCCTAAATCAGCCTTCTACCCTTTTCCCCCAAACCCTAGCCGCCGCCACCCCCACTCTCAGAAATTCTTGCTGCTCACATCGCCTCCTCCCTTTCCCTTTGTTGACTGCCGTCATCTTTCTCTCTCTTTCTTCTTCCTCTCTCTGGCTCTCTCTCTCTCTCTCTCTCTCTCTCCTTGCTTGTTATCTTCGAGGCTGCTTGCTATCGTGTAACTTGACTGTCCAGACGCCCCAGCAACCAGGCATCCAGACGCCTAGCGATCGGATGCCCAGCGACTAGACGCCCGAGGGCTAGACACCCAGGCGCCCATGCCCTATGCACGACTAGGGTTGTTGCGCYCGCGCTGGCTGAACACAYGCCTGGGGCSCAAYGCCACTACCRGACATTTAGAATTTGTTGATTTAAAGGTGAGAATGTTAGTATTCGATATTAAAAATTTATGACTTATGTAATTATGTCATAAAGTGAAATTGTGCGAGAATATAAATTAGGTTTAATACCCGAACTAAAGAGTTTAATTGTACATTTAAGAATGTGATTGGTGATATGGGAATGAAATATGAATTAAAAATTGGCTAATGACGTTCATGGATTATGCACTTAATATTTTAGTTTGGACAATTATATTAAATGGATTTTCTTTTGTAATTACAATTAGGTCGTTTTCGAGCTCATTAACGTTGAGAACGRTCGAGGGATTTTGCTTTACAATTAAATAAAAATTCTAACGTAAATGACACAATGTAAGTAAATTTTTACATTCTCATTAACGCATATGTATTGATATTTTAAATTTTTCTTAGGTAAATTAAATGTGTATTGAATATGAGTTACATGTAAGTGAATCTCCATACTCGCATGCTTTTTCTTTTGTGGTATGAAATGTGTTATGAATGTATTGAATGATTTTACGTGATATATATATACTTTGTATTGTTATTGTGTTGAATAGTGTTTATATATGATTTTATATATAGTTCATGACATGGGCCTGTAGTTATAATGTAATATTCGAAATTTTTCCTTTATCAATTTTCGTTTGATCATGTGAAATTGTGCGCCCACTAGGGTTGAAAATTTTATATGTGATTAATATTTTAAAATCGCACGTTTAATGAATACGAAAATATTTTCTTTGTCGAATTAGAGTCATTGGTTAGTTAAAGGCTCGACTTGTGGGCCTATTTATTTCTCAATCGGAAGTTGGACTTTTGTCGAAAGGAAGCTCATTATGTTTAATTTAAGGATTTTGGATTAATTATGGATGGAAAGGCCTGATGGGTATGGGTTACGACCCAAAATATAATACTTAAAAAAAGAGAAAAAATACATAAGAAAAGGAAAAAAATTCGAAAACCCTTCTTCTTTCTCCTGTTAAACTGCCGCCGCCCATTCCCAGAAAACCCTATGGTCGATCACCACCTTTTCCGCCTTCTGCTGGTAGCCGCGTGCTACATTGCCCAGTAGACGACGAGCCGTTCAGCTCCTTGGATGATTTTGCTCGCGACTCGACCAAGCTGCGGGACTCTTGCTCGGTTGCTCGCCGTATTCGAGATGGCCTACCCTCCGCTTGTCGAGATCGCTGACCGACTAGGTTTGCGATCGACGAGCTACCCGCGTCTCGAGTCGAACTGCTAAAGCTCGTGCAGTTGTTGTCGCTGTTCGCCGAGGCTGATCACTTGGTTCGTGTCGCTGCGAGTTGCCGCATGCCAGGAGGCCACTCGGTTCTGTTGAGTTGAGCAGACCACTCCAGGTCTCTTCCCCGGCTTTCCCTCTCTCGCTCTCAGGCTCAGATTAGCGGTCTGTGGTCCAAGCAATTACCGAGCAAGTCGTAAGCCAGAGGTGTATGATCCGCGCCTACTAGATCTGGTCTCTGCCATCTTCATCTTCTTCTTCTTCTCTGCTCGACCGGATCTGCSCGACACCACCAGAAGTTTGCCAAATCTACCTTTATCATATTCTTCTCCTTCTCTGCTCAAGGGTTTCGCTAGGAAGGAGGAACGACAGTGCTCGGCCGCTCGACGCAGCGGAGCCCGTCCGGATCTGTGTCCTCCTTGACTAGATCTAGAACCCCTTGTTGCAGGCCACCTTTGCTCTCTTCTTTGCTGCTCGTGTAGCCGAAAGATTCTACCGTCTGCGGTCGAGATCACGACTCGTTATTGTTGTGTGGTTGTCCAGCAAAGGTAGCCAGCGCCCAGCAAGTGTTCAGCGCTAGTGCCAGGCCCCCAGTGCCCAACGCCTAGATGCCCAGACCGCCAAGGCTTTTGCATGCGCCGGTTGAGTGCACGCTTGATAATCCAATACCACTCTCGTGATATTTGGACCTTGTGAACTTAAATGTGAAAACGTTATCACTTAATATTGAAATTTGTGACTTGTATATAATTATGTCCTAAAGTGAATTGGTGGAAGAACATAGATTAGATTTGATATTCGAGTTAAGGAGTTTGAATTGTACTCATAAAAACGTGATAATTGGTAATATGAGAACTAAATAAGGATTTATAATTGACAAATGACATTCTTGAATTAAACACTGAATATCTAAATTAGGGCAGTTGAACGRAATAGATTTTCTTTCTGTAAGCACAAATAGGTCATTTCGAATGCCTTAACGTTGAGAACAGTCAAAGGGTTTTACTTCACAATTCAAATAAGAAACCTTTAACGTAAATGACTCCGGTTAAGTAAATTCTCACATTTCATTAACGCACATGATTCGATGTATCTGAATTCCTTTAGGTAGTTTAATGTGTTGTATATGAATTTTGTGCAAGTAAACCCCCATACTCGCCTATATCTTTTGTTGTGTGTTATGTGTTGGCAGTATGGGATTATGTTATGAAATGTGTTGATTGTGTGGGATGATTTTTAGGTGTTTCATATATTGTACTGTTTTTATGTCAAATAGTACGTTAAATACAGTTGTATACATTTCATGTCATGGCCATGTAGTTAGTGTTCTACCTCATTCCTAGCATGAGCCGTTCATACATTTAGGAAGTAAATCGTTTAGGAAATGAATTTTGAAAGGGAATGTATTTTATAAATTTTAATATGTTTAAGAAAATGTTAAAATTTTTGAAAAGAAGTGTAAACCTAGCCATGAAAAATATGAGTGAAAAATGGGACGTGGGGGACCGGCGCACCTGAACCGACCCTCTGAGAGGGTAGGTAATGATTCACCTGAGGGATGTGAAGAGATGAAAGAAATGTTAACCTCTTTGCGGTACTATCGGTAGGAATGTAATCAGGTTTTAAATAATAATGGCCCACTGCAGAGCTTAATAATTAGGCGTTACGCTCAGTGAGCTCACGAATGTAATGAAATGAAATGTTTTACGAGTTATATATTTTGAAAGGAAAGGTTTTGTAAAAAGATTATGAAAAGGAAATGTTTAGAAAGTTTTCATTTAAAAGGTGAAATTTTATAATTTCATGATATGTAGGGCATGTTTATGCATTCATGCATGAGATTTACTTACTAGGTTTTATAACTCATTCCGTTTCTCTCGTTTTCCATTTCAGATGATGTGTAGCCAGTTGGTGGGAGGAGGTCACTTGTGGGCAAACCATGATACTCTGAAGCATGTTTTAAATAAAATTTTGGATTAAGATAGTTGTTCACTTGAATGATTTTTGTTTATTATTAAGTATTTCTTATTTGATTTAAATTCTTTAGGGTTTTCGTGATTTCAGTTTGAATAAATGTTGGGTTAGCGCCAGCAGGCACGCAGGGCTATTTTACCAGATATCATTTAGAGAATGTGATGAACCTCTCGTTAGAGGATGTTTTATGTGATGAACCTCTTACTATTTTACTAGATATCATTTAGAGAACTCTCTTTTTACTTCAAAAAGGAGACCTTACTTTCCCTTCATTTATTTTCTGTTAAGTAACCATGAGAGAGTTTAGGATAGAAAAATACCCAAGTCCAATATTTTCCTAGCACAGATCAAACTTTATTTGATAATAAAAATAAATAAGACAATGCACCCTATCAGATCTATCATAAAAATAAAGTTAATATATTTAGAATCGACGAACATCATAACAAAGTTAATATTTTTTCATCAACAAGCTAAAACAGACTAAATTTTGAATTTCACCTTAACTAGAGGCCCAAAATAATAAAACACAATGAAAAAGTAAATCTTTTTAGAGGAAAATGGGAAGTAAATCTTCTTCAAGAACACATTTCCCAATGAATCTGGTCTTTTGGATGACTGGAACAACCAATATAGAAAGATAGTGTAGCTTTATATATGAAAAGTTATTAAGTATTCACTACATTAAGAAATATTAATATTGATAAGGTAACATAAGATAGAAAAGATTATAATTTTATTCAAGTAAGAAGATGATGAACTAATACATAGTATCAATACAAGGGGCTTATTTATAGACTACCAGACTATCAAAAAGCTAACAAATAATATCCTTGTTTAACTCTATAAAYCRTATCTGAATGTAGTARTATCTTTAACATCTCTTCCAAACTACTCACGATGTTGCAACGGCAACCATCCTCCAATTCCATTGCTTGGGAAAATGAGAGATTGGATCGAGTGGCCAAAGTAGTGTAATGTACAGGAGAGTATGTTGTAGCATTTTCGTGGCACAAGTATATGCCCAAACTATCTCTTTTTGTAGATTCTTAGGATTGCTGTGACAGGGAATTTTTCTTACAAGTAACCTTAGTTTGGAACTCAAGACAAAAGTTGATACAACTGAGATCCTAACCGTTGGGAAAACACATTGACTTATGCCCCAAATAGTATTCTTTATGTAGGTTCTGGGGATTGGTGTGACGGAGCATTCCCATTTAAGAAGCCAGGGACTTTGATCATCTGAGAATGGGTAGTGTCAATGGAGTAGTTAGGAATACCAAAATATTGGGAAAGCTGTGACTCTAACCATTTGGCTGACTTGCTCCCATTGCTTAGTATAGCTACCATCAATTCTTCTTGCACAAGTACAACAATGTGTGCATGTGTACTCACAACATGTTTAGTGTGTTGACCATAAATCCCTAACTAAAATCTATCATCCGATGACATAACCTTTTGTTAACCTTTTTTTTTTTTATTTTACTTCCAATTCTGAATCCTTTTTATTTAGTTGTATTTATTATTATTTAGTACTTAGATTTTCTACCATCAAAATTATTGAATTATTTTATTTAATTATTACACCTATGCTATTAAGCATCCCATACTTGTGGGATTGACATCATTTTTACCACTATATGACTTGTTAATCGTGTATATTTGCACGAGCATAACGAACTCATAATTATAACATATCACGACCAACATGCATCACATCAAAGAAAGAATGAGATTTGTAGGGTCGAGGGGAATTTCTTATTCCCTAACAAATGCAAATCAACTAGACCACTTAGTATTGCTATTAAGTAGATTCTTTTTAAAATAAAAACGTTCCTCTACTCATTGATGCTTAATCACAGTCGTCTATTCCTATTTATTGTTAACAGTTTTTCAAGAGTGATATTGATACTCTTCCTGTTTATTGTTTTAGAATCTTGAAGAGCAAATCAAGAAGAAACAAAAAGATGTACTAATAGCTGAAGCTGATCTTCGGTAATTAATTCTCTCAGCCATCTTTTACTTAGATCTGTTATTACAATGCATGAAATATAACCGTATTTTTTACTATGAATTAACCTGACTTTTCCTCCTGGATTTATACAGAAATTTTGAGCTTATCCCGGAGCAAGCTTCACTTCAACAACTCGCATGGTGCGAGAAAAACATACTGCAGGTTTCATCTTAGCTAAAAGAGCAACTCAAAGAGGAAGAGGCAAGTTTCGCGCAATGTTTCTGAATAAAGAATCCYGCACATTTTCAAATTTTATTCCAAACTATTGGTTTCTCTAAGTGATTATCCATTAAATAGGCACAGAGTTATTGGGTTTTTAGATTTGTTCCTATCTTAGTAAACTAATCTTTCATGCATCAGATGTTCTAAACATTTTGTATTTGGATTTGGATCTTGGTCAGAATGGACAAAAGGATGCTGAAAATGAAGACGAAAACCATTCTGGTGTGTATCTATGACGCTCTTCAGACACTCTTATTCAAGTATCAGGCAATTCCATTATCAGCTGCTGCCTGTTATAACATCTCAGGTACTGTCAGAAAAGAAAACCAAACAGCAGAACATCATGATCAAAACTTGAATAGAGGATTGAAGTTGGTCTGGATGGCTCTTGAGAACTTCATCTTCAGCATATCTGGCTTAGACTTGAATCCTTCCTTCGGGGCAACAAATACAGCTAGCTGTTCAGGGCCACCATTTCGCGGTGCAGTGCTGACTGCTGCGGTCTCCAAGATACAATCATCAGCCCGGTTGCACACACGTTCAAATCAACTGAACTTGCCTGGAAAAAAATATATAATATTAAAAAAAACTACAACAATAATTAAACTATATACTAATAAAGCTCATTGTGAATAATCATACTACATCAACAAGCTTTGCATCCGAACACTACTGATAAAAGATGATAAGAGTGACTGTTAAAAACTAAAAGATTAGGAAGATAAGATTTGCTAACAGACTTCATCCATACATCATTAACTGTCCTAAACATCACATTATGAATAATTTGAAAATTCCTAAAATGAAATAAAAAAGACCAGGTCAAGCTCATATATTGTGCCTGGAAGCAATCTGTGAAAAAGGATTCAGAAAGAGGGATGTACCCTTATCCCACCCAAGTTCATGGTGTCACCTGCAGTAACTTGTTCAACCAAAAAGTCTCCAACAGTTCTTTAAGAATGTCACCSTGTCCCCTTAGTTGCTGAAAAGACGATCATAATATGAAAGACAAGAAAAATAGCCGCTCTAAGTTAGTGCATATAGCAATTGAGGAATTGGATATCCAAGAATTCTGGTCTATAATTGAATACACTGCGACGGTACTTAGTACCCTTCTAGTTTTACAATTTCTAATGACTTTTTTGTTCGTGTTGAAATTGATAAAGACCTCAATGATCAAGGAAAAAGTAGCAGAAGAAATAGAGGCAGTAGCTAAATATCTATGATGCTCGARTATATAAAGCTTTTCAATGAAAAATAAGATTTGAATTAGAACCACAGTTTCGTATCTCCAGTTTTTGTTATTTCTGGTTAAACATACATAAACAAATTTGACAAACAATCTAAGGTAGGAAGAGAGTTTCTGGAATTTAGGGAACTACATACCATTCCTTTATACATCGGCATTCAGTGGAAATACACATTTTCATGATCAGCATTTAGCAGCCTATCAGTTGCTTCCATATAAACAGGAAATAATCCCACTTCACCCACAGAGGCTTCATTATCTGGCTGTAACATTGCCAGAAATCCACATAAGAAAGAGCCAAAGTATGATCAGTATCAGAGACTGTACCTTTCATCCTGCAACAAAAAAAAAAAAAAATTGCAAAAATATTGACAGTACCAGCAATTGGTAGTTGCTGGATATATAGCCCACCTAAATAGGACACAGCATCACACAAACAGATGGGAATTGCTCTCATAAATTGATTGCAGAAAATACTCGTGGGGTATTCTTTTATTTATGTCTTTGAGATCTTAGGACTATCGTAGTAGAAAAAAGATACTCAGGTAGATGGCAGACAGTTCTTACATAAGGAAGCCCATCTTCATTGAGGATGACAAAACCTGTGCACATTGAAGCAGAGCTAAATGCTGCAAAGGCTTGTGGTTGCAAAATATTTCCTTGAATGTAAGATTATGCAACCTCAGTGCCTCCACAACATTCAATGATGGGTTGTAGTAAGACTTAAGAAAGCCAAAGGTCATCATCAACATTTGAGGCTTCTCCGGTGGAAGCAAACATCCTGTAGAAACTCATTTTCAATACTTTAGCAACAAATACTTGGGAGGCTGGAGCTTTTAATATTTAATTCTCAAATTAAAGAATACTTTATCTTCGTCCAATCAAACTTGGAAGCATACGCCATGTATTCTTCCAAATCTTTACCAAGCTTGGAACAGTGCCCAAATTTGTTACTCCAGCATCCTGATATGCAAACAAAATTCCAAATAGAAACAGGGTCACCGTTCATTTAGCCAATGGTCGATTCAGGAAGTATTAACAGAAGTACAGAAACTAAGACCCAGAATTTTATAAGCATCAGAGGGTTTCAAGGACTCAAAGTTCCTTTCTGGGATATCTTTTGAACCCGTTTGATAATCAAATCGGCAGGGAAGCATCAGAGGGGAGTTTTCTGCTCTCAATCTCACTACTAGCATATAATTTAGTGAAGTTCTGYGCGGCCAACATAAGCATAATGAGAAATATCCTTCAAATGGTATAGAAAATGCAGCAGCTGAACAAATTTCCCAAAACCACGGCCTAGTGGGGATCCGTGATAAAGAGCAAGGGGTTGCACCAGTTAGAAAGCATGAATAAAGCAAAATAGGTCCCATAACCCRTCCTAAAGTTGTAGGCCAGCAGAAGATATTCCTACTTGAACCAACATGTGCAGATGAGCCAGCAGCGCACCGAATTGAAGAAAGATGGGTCCATGGTATAGCTTTTTGGATCTCCTAAAGAACCCAAAACGAAGATCTAACATTGAAAACAAAAACATAGATAACACACAAGGTTACTGATGGAGTTAGATAAGTCAGAACAAAGAACTTTGTAACCTGTGGTTCCTGATGAAAATAGCATATTAGTTACAGAGACTATGGGTTGATAAGATGGTGAATAATAATTTGCCCTGCCAAGACAAAAAGCTTTGACAAATTTAGTTGTGAGTCTCTAAGTTTTCTAGAATCCCTTTTACTGAAAAGAAATTAACCAAAGCGAGCAATTTCAGGGTGTAGCAGGGAAAATACCATGGAAGGTCATGAACAGTAGAGAGGAACCCATCCCATGGCATATCCTGGTCTCTTAACTCAACACGTAACTCCTTTCCAGCTGCATCTTCCATTTTTCCTTCCAGTAAGCAATGGATCTATCAGCTAGTTGTAAGATAACTGTAGTGGGTCGAGCTTCGCCAACACCCAACTTTTTAAAATTGACTCTGGGTTAGAGTGACAATTCTCAAAAGAATGTACCTCACCGCAATACACACAACAAGATGTCGACGATGACATCGGATTAGAAGGTTGCTGTGACATTGGCAATCCTGATTGAAGCTGCATATCTTGAGCATGTTATGGATGGATGCAACCTCAACTGCCGGAGATGTTACAGCATCGACTTCATTGATCCCTGCTACCTTTCGTTGGGATATGGTTGTTGCTGCAGCATTCTTGGCATTCGGCCATCGCAAATGGTTACTTGCT
>MEJB01000170.1:121830-151095 GCA_001752375.1 Rhazya stricta
ACATATTTCAATATAAAAAATTAAAAAGTTACAATTTTACCCTTTATCTTGTTTTCCTGATCTAGTAATATCAATTACTACTTCCATTTTCCCAACAAATTGAAATGACTTTTCATCTTATTTTTTCATAATCTAAGAAGGCTTTTCACATATCACATGGAAGTTCGAGAATACAATTGGTATGTTAATTAATTTAACTCGCTTCTAAATTAATGTATTTTTTTTCCAATTGGAACACTTATAAAAGAACATAGGGCATTGCCTTATTCAACCCTAACATATTGTTTCCAATGTGTTGAAACATACGTTAGTCAAAGCATTAAAGGTTACAACAAATTAAAAAAGATTAGAATTATCATTTTATTTAAAATTTTTTAAGAATTTGTAATTTTTTAATATGTGTAATTTTATTTAAATAAATAATTATTTTTAAACGAACGAATTACGAAAGACTAACGAAAGGACTTTGGATATATTTCCTTCATCTTAGATGAAGYAATGAATGACTCTATGCATCATGCTGAGCCATGGTCAGAAGAACTGATATAATTAAGAGACAACAAACTTCAATCACCTATAGGTAAAAGGATTAATGCATTATTATAATTCGAAACAAAATTAATTATTTTAAAAATAAATCTTAATAAAACAATTACGAACTCCATTCAATAAAACAATGAATGAATAAAAAGTATGTGACATTTAAAAAGCGATTTAGGCTCTATTTGAATTAGACTTTGGGGGCAAGGGAAGGAAAATGTTTTTCCTTAAGTTGGGGAGGCAGRAAATTATAAGATTTGAATTTTAAGATAATTTTTGAAGTGAAGAAATTTTTTGGGTTTAGAAATGATAAAATGTATCTTTTCCCCCAAAAAAATCACTATTCAACGTAATGATTAAATTTTACAAAATATGATTTTGGATAATTAAACATACAAAATTCATCTGGTTTATCATAGTTTGAAGCAGTGCAAGGAATAGTGAATAGTCAATTATAAACATTTGAATAATCGATTATTCAAATGTTTATGATGAACATATTTTCCACCGTTCCTCCATGCGCATGTCGATTATCTTTAGTTTGGTAATCAATTATGCTGATATTAATTTTTCCTTGCAGATGTCGATTAACCCATGAGAATGCTGATTATCATGCGAATGTTATCCCATGCGAATGTTGATTACCTTTAATTTTACGATCAATTAGTTATATCCAATAATCCGTGTTTGACAGTGACTTTTGTCCATATAAAATTGCACGAACTATTTCTGAGTTGTTGGATATGAATAATCGAGTACCTAGAAAGCTTTAATCGACATATGGGTAATTATCTATATACTGTAATTGCCTGAGACTCCTAGATCAGAAACTATCATAATCCGAAAATGTCACTGACTTAATTCTCATATATTTAAAATTTCAACAGAAGCTTTTGCAAATAAAAGAATAAAATTTAAACGTTCAACAAGTTCATAAATAAATAAAAAATTTAAATAACAGAATGACCTTGGTATCAAAGTCTGCTCTCAAAGGATCTTCACACACCATCCGATTAATCATCACCTGAAACGTAAAATAAGGGAAAAATAGAATGAGCTACTAAGCTAAATAAGTAAATCTCATGCATGAATGCATGTGTCGTGCACTATATGTCATGAAGTTCAAAATTTCGCTTTTCTAAAACTTCCAAAAATTTCCTTTTCAAAAGTTTCCTTTTCACCAAACTTTCCAAACATTTCGATTTCATAAAATCGTGAGCTCACTTGGTGTAATGCCTATGGCATGACTTGATACCCATATACTTTTCAAGAATTCATAAATCATTTCCTTATGAAATCTATAGAATCATTTTTAAAACTCTAAGCTCTAATACCATAACTGTAACACCCTCAGATCAGAAACTACCCTAATCCGGAAATGTCACCAACTTAATATTCATATATTTAAGTTCCAGAGGAAGCTTTTGAAAATAAACTAATAAAATTTAAACATTCAACAAGTTCATAAATAAATCGAAACTTTAATTAACAGAATGAGTCTTGGGTATCAAAGTCTGCTCCCAAATGATCTCCACACACCATCTGGCTAGTCATCATCTAAAATGTAAAATAAGAGAAAATGGGGTGAGCTACTAAGCTCAATAAGTAAATCCTATACATGAATGCGTGTACCATGTACTATATGTCATGATGTTCAAAAATTYACTTTGTCAAACCTTTCGGAAAAACTTTCTTTCAAATCGTGAGAACTTTCCAAAAATTTCCTTTTTATCAAAACTTTCTAAACATTTTCATTTCATAAAATCGCAAACTCACTTGCTGTAACGCCTAGCCATTAAGTTTGCAGTGGGCCATTATTCTTTCGAACCTTGTCACATTTTCTACCGGTAGAACCGCAAAGTGGTTAACATTACTTTAACTTTTCCTTTCACTTTTCACCTCGCAAGAGGTGAACATTTACTTATTTCCCATCCTACAAAAGGGTTAGGTTAGGTGCTCCAGTCCCCCATGCTCTATTTCCTATTCACATTTTTCATGGCTTCGGCTTTACACCCCTTTTTCAATATCCTTAACGTTTGGAAATCATACATCACAAAAATAACATCTTTCCAAACTTCATTCGTGAAAATATTTACTTTTCCAATTTCATTCTTTAAAACATTTCCTTTCTTGAATGTATGATTATGTCCATACAAGAGAACATGCAACTACTGTAATCTACATGCTTATGGACCGCGTGAACTCTTAACTTAAACTTCATAACATGTCATTAAGTACAAAAATTCACATACTTGAAGTAAAACCATAAATCATATCACATAAAAGCAATCCAATTATGACCATGAACTCACATTCAATTCACATAGAGGTTYTCAGTCAAAATAACAATTCAGCCGTATCATGATTAATGAGAATGTGGTGATTTTCTTACATACATTTACTTACATACTTCAATATCCATTATGAATTCACATCCAATTCACGTTCAGTTCACATAAGAGAAATCTAATTATAACAACAATACATGCATCACAATTAATGAGAATGTGAGAACTTACTTACTTATARTCCTTATTAATTTGTTTATTTTAAGTCGCTAGTGGGGTCCCTTGGATGCCTATAACGTCAATGTGCCACAATATGCTAATATTATTATACAAAGAATATTCATCAGAAATTTGCTTAACCAAATACATGTGTTTACCAATAATACCTTCATCGTTTTTCTTATGGTAAYCTTAACCAATAATTTCTCAAGATTAATTTTCATGTCAATAAAAATTGAACTATTAATAGTACAATTTAATTTCATGACTCCTAATTTATTYTTAAAATAACAATAATGATAGTAATTACAATATACATTATTTTATCATACAAATCCTAAATTTCACCCTAAACTATATCCCAACATATTTCTAGAATTATATCCTCATTTTACTTAATCGTACTAACTTAAATTTCGATTAAATATATTCCATATTTTTCCTTAATTATCATTACATAATGTAAAAATTAGGCCATTCGTTTAATTTAAATGACGATAATTAAGATTTCACCTCGAATCTTGAACCTTAGGTGTGGTATCGAGTCTAAAATGTAATAGCGTCAATCATGCTTAGAAAAGAAATACGCTTTGGGCGTGCAAACTGCAGTTCTGGCCGTGCATGTGCGGCGCATGCATAACGAGTTCAAAGACGGCGCACGCGCCTTATCGCTTGGTTGTTGTGATTGTTGGCAGATTTTTTTCCTTCGGTTAAAGGGGTGAAGTTGAATGAGTGATTAGTAGGAAGTATAGACGTTATTGCAGACCAACATGGACACAACAACCAGCCATAAATCAGGATAGGATAGTTTTCTACTACAATTCAATGAGGGAACTGTTCAATGATCAATTTTTGAAGAAACTAAGAAAACTCCTGTTAGTGTACTTTTTAGAGTAGAAATTGATTAGAGTAGTTATTTTACTCGTTTTTACTCTTTAATTTTTTTGGAAGAAGAGAAAATGTTACTGTAGATTTTTGTTCTTTAGTAATGATTGAAGAAAATTTTTTTGGTTTGGGAGTAATACATCTTGATCCGAGATGCAAAACAAATAAAATTTAAAACGGGAAAAATTTTTTTTTTTTTTGCCCCAAAATGTAATCCAATTAGGGCCTTAATTGGGGATGAAAAAGAAGACACCACTAGTAGTTAATCATTTYATTGATAAAAAATGATAAGCAAAGATAGCCCAAGCCTGTTAGCGGGTCATGGGCCAAAAGTAAAAATCCACTACAAGCTARTCATTTTAAAAATAAAAAAGATTAGCAAAGCCAGCCCAAGCCCGCWAGTAGGTCACGCGCCRAAATAGCCTGCGCCCAGGTTACCTTCTTTTAAGCTGCACACAAAATGCCCAACCTATGAACAAAGTAGGGGCACAATTAGATCTGAAAATCATTTTCAGTTTTGGATGCTAGGGCCACTTTTGAGCAAGGAGACCAATTTGATTCAACTGTTGGTTTCATTTTAGSTACTGTTTATTTATAGTTTCAACATAGTATTTGTTTTTCTTGAAGCAATGTAAAATTCGATTGTTTTACTGTTTTAATATAGAAATTTTTATTGGATATAATGTAAAACTCGTTCATTTTACGGTTTCAACATAGCAATTATCTTGAATACAATGTAGAAACCATTTTCTTTAATTGTTAAAACAAAAATATCTATTCCACAATCACTTTTTTCATAATTCTCACTAAATAAGAAAGAGGAATAGCACTATCAATAGTAACACAAAACAGTACAAAACGATCCAAATTGACAAGTACAGATGGATCACTTCTTTGAGATTATGGAAATCCTAGAGAGCAAACGGTCAAGATGGTGGCTTTCCTACTAGAAAGTAGTGTTGTTATCTGGTGAGATCAATTACAATAGTCTTGTCAGAGATTAGGGAAACGATGACTCTAAACATGGCGGAGGATAAAGCAACTAATGATGGATCAATTATTGCAAGTAGACTACGAGCAACACTTATATCAATTGTATATTGATTGCATCCAAGCCACAAGTCTGCTTGTCTGAGCACAATGATTTTGGTAGAATCTGCAAATCAAAAGGTGGCTAAGCCTCTAATTCAAGAAAAAATTAGCATGGAGTTTATGTCTATGATTTTAGTTTGACACTAAAAGAAAAATTTCTAGAGGGAAATACATATAAGAGGCACACAAAGATGGTGAAGCTCTTTACGAATAAGGTGAAGAATGTCTTACTGAATGCAGATAATGCTCCTGGATTTCCTACTCCTACTCCAGAGGGGATTGGTGGTTCTAATCATCCTAGAAGACAGGCAGTAGCTTTTGAGGCATTCAAAATAGAGCACATTCTTCAAGATCTACTAATCCCTACGCTAAACCTTATCCCGAGCTATGTTATAAATTTTGTAAACCTCGACACAGATCTAATGTATCTTCTATACAAAGACCAATTATTTTTTGGGAGGGAATTGATGGTGACAAGGAGGATGAAGGAGTTGATGAAGGTTACGAGGGGTTGGGTTTGCTCTAGAGGAGTCAATAGAAAGAATTAATTTTGTCTTCCAAAGGCTCCTGTTATCTTCAAAAGAGGAAGGACGACGTCAAARCTTATTTAGATCACTTTGTAACATTAATAACTAGGTGTGCTATTGATTATGGATAGTGGTAGATGTGATGATTTGGTATGAAAGTAGCTGGTGGATTACTTGCCATTACCTATGCAACACATAAGGCACCTTATTCCTTAGGATGGGTCAAGAGAGGACATCGGGTTCTAGTTTTTAAATCTTCCAAAGTGTTGATATCTAGTGATAAACATTACGAAGATGATATTTTGTGTGGTATCATTATACAGATGCTTTTCATGTTGTCTTTGGACAGTCTTAGCAATTCGACGTGATGTGAYTTACAAGGGAAGARAAAATATGTTGTTTTTATTGAATAACTATCAAATTCTTATGGCTCCCTTATCGCCTTTTAGAGAATCTATGATTAAGAAGGGAGAGAGTTTTTTTACCTTATTCAATAGCGACCTCTAAATTCTATGTGTACTTCTAACACGTTTAATATTTATGATATACATAATCCATGGAGATSAGCGTTCTTGTTCTAAAGAAAAGTCGGATTTGAATTCTTCGAAGATGAAGGAGACTCATATAGGATGGATAATCAAAGACATTAAAAAATTAATTGGATTTTAAGATTAATACTATTTTCATACTCTTTTTGGTAAGTCCCTAATTTGTTTCATTCTATTAACTAGATTCCAGTTTCAAGAAACCTTCGTTGCGTGTAGCTTTTCATTCATTCATTCGATTGTAACCCTTGMAACTACGTCAAAAAGGAACCTGGTAAAAATTGTCTAAACCCGAGTTGCCGCTTTTCTTCAAATCATATGGATTCTTTCTGATTATGAATCTCCGAGCCGAAAGTCATTTTTGATGTAGTTCGCGACTCACAAAGTTTGACTCCTCGAAACTTGATGTTTATTTAATAATCTAAAATAATTAATTGGAATAATAAATAAGTTAGTGGAGGAGAAGATTAGGAGAATTTTGAACTCAATCCCAAATAGTTTGTTAATTATTTTACTCCTTCTATTTTAAAAAAAATAATAGTCCATTTGAATGGAATTATGTATATTAAAAAATATTGATAATTATAAATTTTTAAACTAAATACCTATTATATTATTTTTATTTTTTATAGATATTTATTCTATTAAACATAATATTTTAGTTTTAAATACGAGTAATCAATGAGAGGCAAAATGAGAAAAAAGAGATCTTATATCTTCTTAAATTTCCTAAAATGATAAATAATTTGAAATGAAGAAAGCCGTTCAAATGAGCAATCATTTTGAAACGAATAGAATATTGAGACTAATAAGGTCTCAAAATCCTATTGAAAGAATACGAAATTAAGAAATTTCTTCCTAGTAATATATTAAAATTACTTTAAGATCCCCACAAATATTCCATTCGAAATTTTTGTTTCGGTCAATATTAACAAGTTTTATTCTTTCTATAATCATTCAAAATATTTTATGAAGTGGAGCTACCAAAAACTCAAAGTTTTGTTATGCAAGTTTTTTTCTTATTAAGATACTCTGTTTAGGAGCAAATGTCTAGTGTTTATTCAATATCTCTCGCTTAATGTAAATGAAGAAAATATTATCAAATGAATTAAATTGGAAATAATATGATAAATGAATAGTTGACAATGTCTCTTACCATACTTTTAAAAAAAAAAAAAAACTAGAAATTACCTCTATAAGTCTAAAGAGGAAAAACAGTCTCGAAATTCTTATTTATATAATTATTAAAAGTTTGATATGATTATGGAATAATCAGCTATCAATTTGAATGGTACAGCTAGATTTTGGAATAATTACGAATACCTCCTTGAGTTTTGAGGATCATCTTTTCTTATCTTTGGAATTGTACATCARAAAACGTAATTCACTCATAATCTTATATTTACCGTTTATGGATAATATTAATTGTAAATGTTCCTTAATTTACTTCTTCTTCTTCTCGTTGAATTATTCTGTCTAATTCATTGTAATTATATCTAGGATATCTGTTGTAATTTTATTCAAACTACAGATTATGTATATATACATGACTAATGTCAATAATTATATCTAGGATATTATTTCCTCTTATATGGTATCAGAGCACTAGATCCAATTTTCTCACGTTTTGTCACCCTTCTCCTCCCTCAATGGCATCAACTGATCAATCTCTTATACCTAATAATGCTGAACCTACCAAACCTTTCATCATCATCTCCTTTTCCCACATCATCAAACTCACTTCCACAAACTATATATCATGGTAAACTCAACTTGAAGCTACCTTCCTTGGCCATGATCTACATAAATTCATAGATGGTTCTCATTTCACCCCCTCTAAATCAGTTACCCAAAATGACACTATCACTACTGGAGCTCTTGCTGGCATACTTTCCAACCTACTCGTCCCTCTCATTTTACACTACTCCACTATCCACGACGCTTGGCAAACTCTTGCCAAGACATATGCCAAACCCTCCAAAGGCCATCTCGAACAAATAAAAGATCTTCTTCGCAATATTACCAAGGGCACCCGTTGGATTTTTGACTATATGCAAGAAATCAAGTGTTATTCTGACCAACTAACCTCTCTTGGTTGTTCCCCTGATCCTGAGGACAGCGTTGAGAAAGTCCTCTACCAACCTATTGATCAAACTATTATAATGTAATCAACTCTGTCCAAAGCTGTGAGACTTCTCTTACATTTGATGAGTTACATGAAAAACTCATCAATCGTGAACGCTCCCTCGAACACAATACCAACTCATCAAATACTTTCCCTGCCATTGTTAACTATGCAACCAACACCAAAACCAATGCTATCACAACCGTCCTCCTTCCTCTAATGGCTGCCTTCTCCCCACTCCAACCAATCCAACTTCCCTCCTCCTACTAGTTCTTCTCAACCCTTCAAATGACAGTGTCAATGGTGCCGAAACCAAGGTCAGTGGGTCTCCCGATGTCCCACTTTCTCTTACTAATATCCAAATTCCAAACTACCTTCCGACCAACCCAATCCACCTGTGGTCTCCCCCATGCTCACCCTCACTTTGTTGCTAAAGCCTATCAATCTCCGTTTCCTCCTGCTTATGCTGCCAACGCTGCCGACTCCTCCTCCAGTGGTTGGCTCCTCATCAGTGGTGTTAATCATCATGTCACCCATGACTTTGATAACCTTGCTTTTCACTCCCCCTACGATAGTAGTAAGGAACTCATTATTGGCAGCTCGCGCCTAGCCAACCCAAACATTGGTTCAACTTCTCTTTTTACTCATTACTAAATTTAATCTTAATCATATTCTTCATGTGCCTTTCGTTTCTCGCAATATTATTTCTATTTCTAGATTCATGATAATAATACTTCTATCACTTTCTTACCTAGTTCCTATCTCGTGAAGGATCTTCACACGGGGTACTTCTTCTTCAAGGCCAAACTAAATCTAAAATATATGAATGGCATCTCACTGTCCTGTCGTTCACTTCGTCAAATTGACATCTATTACCGATTGACATCATAGATTAAGACATCCATCTTATACTATTCTACGTTATATTGCAATGTTTTTAATTTAGATATTCCAAGTCAGTTTCTTTTCATTGTAATTCATGTGAATGTAATAGAGCCACAGATTTTCAGTCTATCAAAATACCATTCAATCTCATGGTTCTCTTGATGTCCTTTATTATGATGCTTGGACTTCCCTCATCCTTTCTTATGATGGCTACAAATATTATCGTAATAAGAGCCATAAATTGCCATTCTATCAAAATACCATTCAATCTCATGGTCCTCTTGATGTCCTTTATAGTGATGTTTGGACTTCCCTCACCCTTTCTTATGATGGCTACAAATATTATCTTATCTTTGTCGATCATTATTCTAAGTATTTGTGGTTTTATCCTCTTAAACACAAAAAAGATGCTATTGCCATTTTTTTTAATAAATTCAAACTCTTGGTCGGAAAATTCTTTAAACGCCCTATAATTACAATCTTTAGTGATAATGGTGGTGACTATATTGTTTTAGATCCAACACTTGAGTCTCATGGCATAACTCACGTCACTTCACCTCCTTATACGTCCGAACGCAATGGATATTCGGAGTACCGTCACTGTTATATTGTTGAAACAGGTCTTTCCCTCCTCACTCATTCCTTTATGCCATGAAAATATTGGCCTCATTTTTTTTTTTTTTCATCGGAAAGTGTAAGTATAAAGATAAAAAGAGTTTACATATAAAGATAGCAGATGGTATTTGTACACGGTCCTCGTATCCGGAATGTATCACTAGAGCACCTCTCGAAAGTCCTGGAATGTGGGTCATCCAGTCTCTTCGCATACACCTAACCATCCACCATAATTCGTCAATCTTTTACAAGAAACAAAGTGGCCTAATTAAACTACCAAAAGAGAGGGAAGTCTAAGGTCCCAAAGCAGCTAGCTCATATTGAAACAAAACATGAGGATACAAAGAGAAATAGTCCTGCATGCTTGTGTTTTGTTCCTTTTGGTAGTGCAAATCGTGCCGGCTGGCTGGGATTAAAAATGTTTCCGGCTTATGACATTCTAGATGTGGTAGATCATGCCAGCAAGGACTATCCTCTTAGCTTTGCTGCTCTAAGAAGCTCCTGAGCTTCTTTCGTGATGCCCTTCAAAGAATTGTCTATGGTACCCGTCCTCCTGCTAATTTGAAGCCAATTCCATATATTCGTCTAGATAGCTGATCAAAAATGCATTGGAAGAATAGATGCTTGGCCATTTCCTGTTGGCTTTCACAAAACGCACATGTACTGTCCAGGGTTTGATACAATAGCTTGTTCTTGGTGAGTAATCGGTCCTTGGCAACCAGCTAAAACATGCTTTCATCTTAACCTCGACGTGGGAATCTAAGCTGAATGTGTGATGGCATGTGGTAATAATGCTGTATGAGAGAGAAACAAAATAATGTTAGAGAACTGTTGAAAATAAATAATAGGAAATATAAAGAAATTACCTTGTCTATGGTTTTACTCTTTGCCGATGGTCTATATTCGGTGCACCAGTTCTGTTTTCTCTCAACTTTTGAAAATGGACACTCCTAAATTGAAGAAGAAACTTATATTAAATGCTTTGTAGGCACTAAGGAACTACAAATAGTTAACCATAAAAGCACCTTTTCAGATGCCTAATACGATTAAAACCTTAATTTGCTGTTCCTCCAAGATTTGCATTGAAATTATTTGCTCATACCTGTTCCGAATCGCTAATAGTTATTGCAATAGTCGCAAGTATATAAGAACATATTAGGAAATAAATCTTATAATAAAAAATGAGTAAAAGATTACCTGGAATTCTATAATTTTATCTTTTTTATGTCCCCATCAAAAAACTTTGAATTTTATAAGTAGTGATTCGTTTTGGTCCAAGTGAAATAAAAATAATCATGTAAATAATAAGCATTTACATTTCATTTTCATAATCTACGGCACCCCTTTTGAAAATAAGACGTATCACTTAACACTTACTAAAGGGTTTTCTTTTAACCGTGCAAAACTTATTGCAAGAGGTAAGTATGAACCCGTTGTGAGAATTTTAGAGCTCATGTATATAAAATTTTAATACGATTTCATAATCTAATTCTTCATTTCATAATTGTATCTGGCAGCAAGGTTCGGGAACATATTCTGCTGAAAATGGTTCCGTAGAGATCACAAATGCAGTCATTCATTAGCGAACCGGAACAGGTATGAGCATATAACTTCAATGCAAATTTTGGAGGAACAACATGTTACCATGTTCATGTAAAATATTTTCATATATTTGATCATCTTAAATATTGTACAAAATCGTGAATATTCATGTTCTTTTAAAAAATAAATGATAATTAAAAATAATTTTGATATATTGAGAACTTTTTCAAGCTAATGCTTTCTGAAGAAGATAAACATGTTCAGCTTACCAGCAAATAAAGGCTTTAATGGTTCTCTGTTAGCAATTTCAATGACAAGAAACGATATGTTAAAATGTTAAATAGATATTTAAAAATAGTTGAGCAACAAAATAATGTAAAAAAAAAGTTTAATAATATTTCTTATAAATCATAAATTATTGAGTGATAAAATAATGTCAAAAAAAGTATCGAGACATTTATAATTAATTATAAATTATTAAATGGTAGAAAAAATTAATTTTCCTTTTATAAATCAAGGTTGGAAATTGGTCATACATGACCTGGTAGAGGTCTTAGAGTGCATTTGGAATTGCTTTTCCTGACCTAAAAATTTATTTTTTGAGCCAAAAACAACTATCAAGATGTTTGATAAACCTCAACTGTCGACGGAAAAATGTGTCGAGGTGTTTGGTAACCTTTATTGCTGTGCGAAAAAATGCTTTTAATTAACTTTAAGATAAGTTAGAAAATAAAACTTTCCTTTAAAAATACTCTCCTTAACAATACTTTCCCTTACAGCAATCCCGAATCAACCCTTACTCCTAATACCAACATAGTGCTTGCCTGGACTTCTTTCTTTCCTTCTTCCTTCTACAATGAAGCTCATGAGTTAGAATGGTCCGACATACTAGTTGGAGTAATGAAATTAGGTAATAAGTATAGGAGGCAATTATTGTCATTGATCGTCAATTATTGGGGTCATACGAACAAAAATAAATTAATAATTACCCTATACTTCATTAATACCTATTCCCTCCTAAACCCCCTCCTAATCACCATTGAACTAAACTTAAGAATCAAATTTTGGATATTTTTTAATCCAAAAAATCTATCTATTCTCACGGTTCAATTTAATGTTAGTTTTTGAGAAAAAAAGATTTTATTTTTTTAATGTTGATGTTATATTTTGGACAAAAAATAGAAATTTTATTTTGTTAGATGTTGGGTTGAATTAAATGTTAACTTTTGAAAAGAAAAAAAATTATTTTTAAACTTTATTAAAACTTTCTTTTTTAAAATAATTTCATCAATAGAGATTAGAATTTAATCAATTATGTAAATTCTTCTTCCATATTAATAAAAATTAATTATCCAATCTAAACTACATTATATTAATCATCCTAATTTAGATTTCGTTATCAAAATTCAACCACATGTCAACATCTTAGAAGTTAGAATTGACAACCAACCAAATATGCACTTATATATTATGCGTCCAAGGTGCATTTTTGAAATCTCCATAAATTAGACCTCAAAAGCATTTCTATGTTTCTCAAGCTTTTTTATTATTTTAATTTTTTTTACAAAAATCCAATTTGGTTGGGCATTCGAACTTTGCGAATAACCTGGAAATGCTTATCAATTCAGCTCCCTTTTGATCAATATTAATTCAGCTCAAAGAAGCTTATCAATTCCATGCCCACTGAACATGTAGAACTCGGAGAAATTTTAGCCAAAAACCTCATTTAGTTGGAACCAGATGTTGCCAGCAATTATGTTTAACTTTCTAACATCTATTCATCTGCTGGCCTCTGGAAAAAGGCTAATGAAGTTCGAAGAAGAATGAAAGAAATGGGAGTGAGAAAAGAACCTGGGTGCAGTTGGTGATGAGGTCCATAAGTTCTTAGGTGGTGACCAATCTCACCCCCAAACTGAGCAGCTTTACAGCTTCCTTGAGGATTTGTCAGACAGAATAAAGAAAGAGGGATATGTACCCGACACATCCTGTGTTCTTCACAATGTTGATGAAGATGAAAAAGAGAACCTACTCTGTGGAGGCTAGCAACGGCCTTTGGTATACTCAATACTCCACCAGGGACTAACTACCATTCGAGTTGCCAAGAATCTCAGGGTTTGGAATGACTGTCATGCTGCCACTAACTTCATTCCAAAGATTGTGACAAGGGATATCATTGTGAGAGATGTCAGAAGGTTCCATCATTTCTGGGTGGGGTCAGAAGGTTCCATCATTTCTGGGTGGGGACTTGCTCTTGTGCGGATTATTGGTGACAGATATAGGGAGAAGCTTTTTGAAGCCCCCAAGTAGAGAGAAACACATTGGTAAATATATTCCACTAGTCATCCCATCATCTGTTGGGTTATGACATTGGCTTTATTGTCAAGCAAATCATGTTGTTATTGAGGSAGAGATCTCAAGAAACACAAACCTAAACTTGGAAGTACTGAGTACCCTTTTAGATATATYGAATTCTCTCTATCAATTTCCATCGTCTTCCTACAGTGTAATAATTTTCTATTTATCATTTCTGAAACAGTAAGGCCTTTTGCACCAAATATTAGTTTATGTTTTTGTGGATGAATGGCGGGTTTGACGCACTAAAAGACACAAATTTCCCTTATAGTCATGTATATCTGAGCAAAAATGGAGTATTTTTATCATTTTATTAGTGAGATCCATCATTTTTTTACAAATTTATGGACTGATTTAAACCAAATAGTATTACTTTTTCTAAAATATAGCTTCACAGACGTATTTATGGAGGTTTCAGTTACTAATCAGACTTTTCAAACAATTACAGGCGTATTAAATCCTTAATCAGTCCTTATTGGGAAGGGTTTGTTAAAATTGCTAAAATCGGCTTCTTGTCCAAAGCCATAGTTTCTACATTAAATAAATGATTAAGGAAGGGTGAAAATTAAAGAGCATTAGTGGAGAAAGAAAGTGACAATGGAAACCGGTAAGAAGAAGATTGAGATTAAGAAGAATGAGAAAGAATCAGACAKAATGGTTACATTTTCGAAGAGAAAACAAGGTCTCTACAGAAAAGCTTCTCAACTCAATGCATTGACTGGTTCCGAAGTCGCCAGTCTCTTATTCTCACCTGCAAGTCGTCCTCACCCAAATGCATCATTCTTCGATTCAGCACTTTCACTTTACTTGAGTACTATCAAAGCCACAGGTGTTGGGAAAGTTCAGTCTTTCCCGCTTCGTGAAGTTAAGTTAGGCACTTAAGAATTAAGATAGAAACAGAAGCACAAGAGTTTATAATTCTCCAATATGGATATTCTTCCACTATACAAAATAATAGTAGGATCACAATAATGTGTTTACAAAATTGACTCACGCTACGGTGTCTACTCAAACTTGAGGATTGAGAATCTCAAGCTATCACACTTCTTTCTCAAAGAGGCTCTCTAACTCTCTATTTACTCTCACTCTAGGAAGTGGCTTCTCCTCTCGTCTTGGTTAATTAGGAATGAAGACTTCCACCCCTATTTATATTACAATACTACTCCACCTCCACCAATGAATGATGGAGATTAATTGGATCCAAAGGGTGGAGATTAGTTCTCTAGAATGCCCTCCACATGTCTTCACATTCTAAGAATCTCTACACTATTCTACTCCCTTCCATATCCTTCCACACTCTTCCACAAGCTTCTAGAAAATTTACACTTCTCTAGAAAGTTCTAGAATTCTCTAGAACCTTTACAATTCCACAAGCCTCGTTCCATTCTCCTTGCTTCTTCACCGAGAAGCCTATCACTAATGGTATCCATGGTGAGCTTTCCTTCCGGAGCTAAGTTACAAAGTGTAACCACGACCGCATCCCAACTTTTCGGCAGGGAACTAAGGAGTAGAAGAGCTTACAACTCATCATCAATCTTCATGTCAATCTTTGTTAATTTATTTACGAGCTCTTTGAAATTATTCAAGTGCTTAATCATACTTTGACCATACTTATACTCCAGCTTCACCAATCGTCCAACTAAGTGGGCCTTATTATGAGGCATTTTCTTTTGAATCATGGACTCAAATTAAACATTGACATCAATTACTCTAAATGTTAGACTAGTCTAGTTAAAAATTAAAAATTAAAAGAACTCTAGATTGAGCTCAATCTAGGCTATGCTTTTCCAAGATTAATACCAAACTTGAAGAACTTGATCTTCTTTTAGGAAGAAGAATATACAAAAATCTTTTAAAAATATGAAAAAGGGAAAATGAAGTTGAACAAATTTCCAGTACTCAGACAAAATAGGAAGAGTAAATTGCATTATCAACTTTCTTCATCACTTTTTCTTTGATGTTTTCCAATCTTTTCTTCATCAACAGCAAATCTTTGATTCTCTTGATTACTTCAACTTCAATAGAGTTCTGCCACTCTCTCATGCAGTGAAAGTTTYCGCYAGTAGAACAATCATCAATATCTTCACCATCACCACCTCCAATGATGAYGAACGATTCAACAAAGTTCAACCTCATTCCTGAACCACCATTAGCAAGACCACCAATACTTGCACCACCACCGACAGAATCCAACCACATTAATCTAATACTACTTCCAGCCGAAGCGTCATTACCATCATGGTCAGCAACAGCAGTGGTGGCACCACCTGTGGCTCCGACAGCATTGAAATAACGTGAAAATGCTGAATCGAAGAATGGTGCATTTGTGCTTCTATTTCTATCTTAATTCCTAACTGTCTATCTTAACTTCACGAATCGGGAAGAACGAGCTTTCTCAATAGTGGTATCAGAGCTAGGTTCACTTAAAGCCATCATTAGCTCGTGTAGTTTAAAATGGAGGATAACCCATAACGGAGACATGTTCAAGCTTACGGCCAACAACTACTCATATTGGAAGCTGATGATGGAAGACCATCTATACTACAAGGATTTGTATGAGGCCATCATTTATAAAGCCAGGGTAGAAGGAAAGAGTGATGCGGAGTGGGAGCTGCTAAACCAGAAGGCCGTTACTATAATTCGTAAGCATATCAATAGAACTCTGGACGAGAATGTTTCTACTTATAAAAATGCTTACGAATTATGGACAAAGCTTGAGTCCATGATTCAAAAGAAAACGCCTCGTAACAAAGCTCGCTTAGTTCAACGATTGGTGAAGCTGGAGTATAAGGATAGTCAAAGTATAATTGAGCACTTGAATAATTTCAAGGAGCTCATAAATCAATTAAGAAAAATTGACATGAAGATTGATGATGAGTTGCAAGCTCTTTTACTCCTTAGTTCCCTGCCGAAAGTTAGGGTGCACTCATGATTACACTTAGTAACTCAACTTCGGAAGGAAAGCTCACCATGGATATCGTTAGTGATAGCCTTCTCAATGAAGAAGCAAGAAGAATGGAATGAGGCTTGTGGAATTGCAAAGGTTYTAGAGAATTCTAGAGCTTTCTAGAGAAGTATAGAATTTTGTGAAAGCTTGYGAAAGAGTGTGGAAGGATATTGAAAGGAGTAGAATAGTGTAGAGATTCCTAGAATGTGAAGATGTGTGGAGCATTCTAGAGAATTATCTCCACCCTTTGGATCCAATTAATCTCYACCATTCATTGTGGAGGTGGAGTAGTATAAATAGGGGTGGAAGTCTTCATTCCTAATCAACCAAGACAAAARAGAAGCCACTTCCTAGAGTGAGAGCAAATAGAGACTTAGAGAGCCTCTTTGACAGAGAAGTGAGATAGCTTGAAAAATCTCAATCCTCAAGCTTGAGTAGCCACCCTCGAGTGAGTCAATTTTGTAAATACATTCTTGTGCTCCTATTTCTATCTTAATTCTTAAGTGCGTATCTTAACTTCACAAAGCAGGAAGACCGAGCTTTCCCAACACCTGTGGCTCCAACGGCACTGCAGTAAAGAGGAAGTGTTGAATTGAAGAATGGTGCATTTGTGTGAGGATGGCCTGCGTGTGAGAAAATGAGAATGCCAACTTCTGAACCAATCAATGCATTGAGTTGAGAAGTTTTTCTGAAAAGACCTTGTTTCCTCTTCGAAAATGTAACCATTCTATCTAATTCTTTCTCCTTCTTAATCTCAATCTTCTTCTTACTGATTCTCATCGTCGCTTTCTCTCCACAATAATGTTCTTTAGTTTTCAATCATTTACTATATATAGAAACTATGGCTTTGGACAAAAAGACGATGTTGGCAATTTTGACAAACCCTTCGCCAATCAGGACTGATTAGGATTTAATACACCTATAATTTTATGGAAAGTCTGATTACTAACTGAAACCTCCAAGGATTTACTATATATGGAAAGTATTGATTCGGACAATTAGGCGATTTTGGCAATTGAGATTTCGTAACCACGTGCTAACTTAGTTAGTAGCTAAGATGATGTGGGAGTTTATATAAGTCGAAATGCTAAATAGTATTCGCATTGAATTAAAAGGTAAGGTTTAAATTGTTGCAAAAATACGAAATTAGTGTTAAGTTACAGTTAAGAAAATGATAAAAATGATCTGATTCCATATGAAAAAATGTGTTTATGATATTAGGACCATTTTGTCATTTTATTCCTATTAAGTCACGTTTTTTGCTCAATATTAAATTGCGTATCACATATAATATAAGAGGGGAGAAGGAGAGAGATGACTTATATTACTTGAGAGTTTGGGGAAGAAAATAAATGATTTCTTTTTGTTGTGTTTGGTATTGGAGAGCAAAAAATTGATTCTTTTTATAATTATTTTACAAATTTATCCTTCTATCTTCGGAAAGATAATCATGAGATTACATGTGAAGCTATGTTTTAGAAAGAGTAATGCTATTTGGTTTAAATCAGCCCATAAATTTGTAGACCAACGGTAGATCTCACTAATAAAATGGCAAAAATACTCTATTTTTGTTCGAAAGAGAGAAAGAACAGAAGAAACAGCACATCGGTAAACAGAGAAAAAGTACAAGTCCAAAAAGATCAATAATGCAAGATAATAATTCCACAATGCATTTAAAATTTGTATAAGACCAACAAGATTTTAGCTGATACTGGAAAAGATATCTGGAAAGAATCATACTACCTTCTTGTGTTTTTCTGTGTTCCGCTCCTGTAGATGGCAGAAGACAGTCCCTAAGCCTAAAAGCTCAAGGCATAGATTCAAATCTTGACCTTTACATTCCCAATGTCSTTATCTGCATATGAGACACTCAAAAAGATTCAAACAGCACATCTTATTACAGTAAAATATTTTAGAAATGTACAGAATCCAAAACAAGCAAACCATCCTTGCTGCTAGCAGGCATGTAGAAATAGGTTTTTAAGTTACTGTAACCATAAATTTTTAAACTTGAGAAAACATTAGAGTAAAATAACCACTAACCCCACCGAGGTGGCTGAGTGCTCCATATATCCCACCTATAATTGTATAATAAGTAGCATGCCATATCTGTGTATCCATGAGATAGACCTACAAATTCCTCAATTTTCTTAGCAACTTGAACAACAGCATTAAAATACAGCTATGACCAACAAAAATCTTCATCGAGTCTGAACCAACAATAAGAGCCCATATAGCAATAACAATGCCAATATTATGAGTTACTGCAGTTTTAAAATCAAAATTAAATCAATCATAATCAAGAAAAGGAAAGAAACAGAAAAAACAAAAAAGTTAATCTCCCAAAGATGCTACTAGAATATTACCATTAGGAACGAAAGCATGCCATTCATAACTACTGTCTGAACCAGTGATAATATCTGTTAAAATAAGCAGAAAATGGTAAAAGGACAGTTGGACTTAAGAAATATGCTAATCTAGAAGGCTATAAAACGTGAAACATTTTGAAGTACGCAAGAAAGYGCCAYCTACGARTAACTTCAATACAATTTGAAACCTTAACTTGTACAGAATCCTATTCTGACCACTAGTGTCCCATATACATGGACTGATTGGTGAGTCAGACACATAATTTATTTGCTTGCCCARAATTAGCTTGGGATATACTTTAGTGATTATGGCTTTTCCTAGATCCCTAGATTTTTCTAAGCTCCACACATTGTACAAGCTGCTACTGGCTTAGATGTAATTTCATGATTTAATGAAGTTTCCTTTGTTATTAAATAAGTAAATAAATAGAGGAAATCTTGCTAGAAAATAAAAATTGCAATGGCTCTTCTTATTAGTGATGGCTTTCTGCAGTTAAGCAGTTTATTTCTTTGAGAAAAACTAAGTAAATAARAAAAAGAGTAACTGATAACACTTCATARACCAAATAAATCAGACACTAAAAATCCTACGCTTCTCAAAAGCAGACAATCTATGATTCCCTCACCTGCAAGACCTCATGAAGGAGCAAGACGTCTGTAAAAAGGTCTCTTTTCTTTGACAAGACTCTCTGCAAATGCCAAACAGCAACTATAATCGAATGGAACTGATCCATAGAAGCACTCAACCTCTGCCAAAACGCCTCTTTCGCTTCAGCCCCGCCTCCAATCTGCCTCTGCACCCCTCCARGCCCTGCAATTCCCCCTCCTGCACCTCCACCCACAGATATAACTTTCGTATCCAGAATTCGCTAGGATTTGGAGACTTTTGGATTTTCAAATCTAATAGTCCATTGGTTTAGGACGTAGAGGTAGGGGGACTAGAAGTGGCTGTAGAAGGTGGAGTTGAGGCATCCTTGAAGGTGGAAAGGCGTTGGAGAGAAGATCTCTGGATGGCCAGCAAGGCCATCTCCGGTAAACTGCAACAATTGTTAAGCGTTGGTTGTGGGGGTTCTGATATGAAGTTCTGGTGGTGGAAGGAGAAGTACTGTTGTAATCATATTTTCTCTGCTTAAAGGAAGGTGGAGAAAACTGAAAGACAGGGAACGGTCCCSAATTGCAAATTGAAYCGGAATAAACCGGTCGAATCAGTCCATAAAATGATTCTTGAAATTCCTATAAATAGGAATACAATTAAAATAATAAAACAATAAAATTGGTATAAAAAATCAATTTCGCCTCAAAATCAATGAAAATCAATTACAATCATCCTTTAACATAATTTCTTTAGCCTCTTCGAGCTGTTTCTTCAACACCAATAGTTTCTCTATATCATCGCACTCGTCGACATTAACCTCCAACCACTACTTCACTATCCTTTTGCTATTGCTATTGCCACCGTGAGGACTGTTGCTGCTATTATGCAAGTCAGAATTTAAGCGTAGGGCGGTACCAACGGCGTCAATATCTCCATGGGGGAAAGGCTTGCCGGAAGGAGAAATTACCATAATGGCTACATTCGCACGGGTCTTGGATTGCAATTCGTCTACTTTCTTGAAGAGTCCTTTGCGTCTCTTCGARAATGTGACCATTCTACTTGATTCTTTATCGATTCTCTTTATCTCAATCTTCTTCTTTYCGGAACCCATCAATCCTTTCACTTTTTTCTTCTTTGGACCTCCAAGATCTTTTCCTTTCTTCTTCTTGGGTGGGTTTTTAAGGTTCTCCATCTGAGATCATATAAAGAAGGCAAGGGGAACGGGAATAATTAATGTCGGGAGAGAATCGGCTAGGATTTGAATATTTTGGGATTTTCAAATCTAATAATTAGTTTAGGATTTTCAAATCAATCATTAACTTTGATTTTGGGATTTTCAAATCAACCATTAATTTTGATTTTGGGATTTTCAAATCTAATATACTTTTGGATTTGGAGATTTTAAAATTTTCAAATCTAAAAATTACTTTAGAATTTTAACTCAATCATTGATGTTGATTTTGAGATTCTTCAAATCTAATAATTTAGGATTTGGAGATTTGGGGAATTTCAAATCTAATAATAATTTAGGATTTGGAGATTTTGGGATTTTCAAATCTAATAATAATTTAGGATTTTAACTCAATCATTAATGTTGATTTTGGAATTTTCAAATCTAATAATTAGTTCAGGATTTTAACTCAATCATTAATGTCGATTTCGGCATTTTCAAATCTAATAATTTTGGATTTAGAAATTTTAAATCTMATAATTAATTTACAATTTGAAAAATTTAGAATTTTTGAATCTAATAATTAGTTTATAATTTTAATTCAATCACTAATATTGATTTTAAAATTTTCAAATCTAATAATTTGAAACTGATCCATACAAGCACTCGACCTCTGCCTCCAATCTGTGGTGTTCCACTCCTCTGCACCCCTCCCGACCTTGCAAATTCCCCCTCCTCCACCTCCACCCACGGATATAGCTTTCATATCCAGAATTTGCTAGGTAAGCTTCATTAAGTCAACACTTTTTCAACTAATCACCAATGTGTTAGTGGAATGTGGAATGCACCACACTACACCAAGTTGACCAATTGACTTGTTTATGTTGTATTCACTAATTAGTTTTTTTTGTTGTTCGAAACTATCATTCTTAGAATATTATAATGGAAGGGAATCTTTTAACCAATTCTTATATATTTATTTTTTTATTATTATCTTCCTTTTAAAATATTAATTCACTTTTTTAAAAAATAATCTTTATATTTTAAAAAAATCGAATATTATCCATATTTATAAATGAAAGATTCTTTAATATACTTTTTTATTACATTCTTTATTACGTATTTTTTAGCAATAATCAAAGCATGATTTGTATATTTGTTCCTGATATTTTTAATTAAAATATCGTAAAATCGAATCCTAATAAAAAATTTAAAATTATATTTATATTCTTAAAATCGAAAAGTATCTATCATAAAATATAATTTCTTTTAGATAAGAAAAATAAAAATTGAAGACTTAGAGGTGGAATATGGATGTGGGTTGCCTTTCTTTCTTAAAAGATAAAAGACTTACACGAGAATTGAGTTATTTTTAGAATTCTTTCTTCTCCATCATCTATATTTAATGATTTGAGTTCACTAATGGAGATCCGTGCAGTGAAGCACATAAATGAAAAGTAAGGAGGGAAAGTGATCATTGCTACAAAATCAGCAGAGTTGATAGTCGCGAATTCTCCAAACAAGTATATCGCCTCGCATTCACTACTGCTAAACAATGCTCTTAATTGGACGAGCAATTAAAATCATAATTCTAGGCTGAAGTTCTGCAGATCACTAACCACCGCATTCTATGAGCTTACCTTATGGTGGCCTAACAGCTTTCTGCAGAACAAGTTGTTAAGGCGGACCGATCGCAGATGATCTTCTACGAATGCACGATAAATCTGTTTGGAGGCCATATCACATTGATAGTAGATGATTATGGAATGCTTACTTGCAAATCGGCGATATAGAAAAGATGATTGTTTCGAGCAAGTACACTTTTGTCTATGCTAGGCTCGAGTTATGTAGGCATATAATCCATTATATCTGCATATTAATCACATCTCTTAGGCATATTTACTAGTAAATCGACCTCTGTCGCTTCTTTCAAGTAATGTTCAGCGTACAAAGAGCTCCGTCCGGAGTCATGCTCTTCAAATCAATCAAGCTATAGTATCGATGGGAGCACCAAATAATTGATAGCTAAATAATAACTCCAATCTCTGCCTGCTTATAAAATCCAAGATAATCTATTTCATTGTCCACGAAATGTATTCTCTAGTGAATAGTACTCTCAGACGCGAACTAGATGAGAACTGGTCCAGTCATCTTGATGATTTTTCCAACTTCCAGTTTTGGAAGCACGAACGGGAGAAACATGAACAATGCTTCAACTAGGTTAACCCTGGGGATTATTTTCATAAAGCCCTTGATTTGAAGCAAAAAATCGAGACTCATCAGCTAAATGCGAGGTTGCTCCAATTCTTCACAAAGAGAGGTATATATCTGTATCTGCATCCTTGCTGACTTTGATCCAGTCTAGAATTAGAAACACTCATCTTCACCAATCAATGACATGTGGTATTCTGGTGGCTCATGTACTTTTCCACCATATCAGTGGATGGAGGTGGAGGTGGATGAGGAGAATTTGCAAGGCCGGGAGGGGTGTAGAGGAGTGGGAGGTAGAGGTTGAGTGCTTGCATGGATCAGTTTCAAATTATTAGATTTGAAAATTTTAAAATCAATATCAGTGATTGAATTAAAATTATAAACTAATTATTAGATTCGAAAATTCTAAATTTTTCAAATTGTAAATTAATTATTAGATTTGAAATTTCTAAATCCTAAATTATTAGATTTGAAAATGCCKAAATCGACATTAATGATTGAGTTAAAATCCTAACCTAATTATTAGATTTGAAAATTCCAAAATCAGCATTAATGATTGAGTTAAAATCCTAAACTAACTATTAGATTTGAAAATCCCAAAATCTCCAAATCCTAAATTATTATTAGATTTGAAAATCCCCAAATCTCCAAATCCTAAATTATTAGATTTGAAGAATCTCAAAATCACATCAATGATTGAGTTAAAATTCTAAAGTAATTATTAGATTTGAAAATTTCAAAATCTCCAAATCCAAAAGTATATTAGATTTGAAAATTTCAAAATCAAAAAATTAATGATTGATTTGAAAATCCCAAAATCAAAGTTTATGATTGATTTGAAAATCCTAAACTAATTATTAGATTTGAAAATCCCAAAATCTCCAAGTCCTAGCCGATTCTCTCCCAACATTAATTATTCCCGTTCCCCTTGCCTTCCTTATATGATCTCAGATGGAGAACCTTAGAAACCCACCCAAGAAGAAGAGAGAAAAAGATCTCGGAAGTCCAAAGAAGAAAAAAGTGAAAGGATCGATGGGTTCCGGAAAGAAGAAGATTGAGATAAAGAGAATCGATAAAGAATCAAGAAGAATGGTCACATTTTCGAAGAGACGCAAAGGACTCTTCAAGAAAGTAGACGAATTGCAATCCAAGACCCGTGCGAATGTAGCCATTATGGTAATTTCTCCTTCCGGCAAGCCCTACCCCCATGGAGACATTGATGCCGTTGGTACCGCCCTACGCTTAAATTCTGACTTGCATAATATCAGCAACAGTCCTCACGGTGGCAATGGCAATAGCAAAAGGATGGTGAAGCAGTGGTTGGAGGTTAATGTCGACGAGTGCGATGATATAGAGAAACTGTTGGTGTTGAAAAAACAGCTCGAAGAGGCTAAAGAAATTATGTTAAAAGATATTGTAATTGATTTTTATTGATTTTGACGTGACATTATTAGAAAGTCGATATTAAGAAAGCATATTAAAACGTTTCTCCATTCAAGTATATCTATTTTGAATTTTTTTCAAATCGAGCCATCTTTCAATTTTGTAAAATTTCAAACTAATGCCAAAGAAAAATAGAATCCATAAAATCATTTTGATTTGTTGTTGTCGATTCTAATAGAGCTTTTGTCAAATTTGACAGAAATAAATAACAATCTTTCGATCTTGAATTTTAACTTTTAAATCCGATAGTATGAAGGTGCTAACATGCCAATTCCAACMAAAACAACAAAGGTAAACAGCCATACTACGAAACCGTTCTTTGTCTTTCCCCACCCAATAATTTCTATAATCTTTTAATATAATCAAAATCGGATTCCTCACATATTCAGTTTTATCTTCATCTTGATGAATTTTCCATTAACAAGAACTTCTGATAGGAGGGTTCTCATCGGAAATGGCGTTTCTTGGCGGATTCACTCACCAAATCAAGAGTGCAAACTCGGTTGTGGAGCTGCCGGTAACTTGGACAGGATGCAATCCGATGGAAACGAGCAGGGTGGGGTTTTGTGTCATGGCTTCTGAAAGTAATCAGAATCAAGCTGCAGAGCCTGATCTTAGTGTTACAGTAAATGGGTTGAAAATGTCCAACCCGTTTGTAATTGGTTCGGGTCCTCCCGGTACCAATCTTGCCGTGATGAGGAAGGCTTTTGATGAAGGCTGGGGTGCTGTCATCGCTAAAACGGTGGATTTTTTCTCAGTTTTCAAATGCTTTACTTTTTGTGTTTCCTCGTTCTCTTTTTGGATTCTTTTCCAGAAAAGAAAGAGTCAAAATTGGTAATAGTCTTTTCTTTTGCACTTTAAGTGCTATGCTATACATTAGATTAATGGTATTAGACCCTTGATCTTGTGCAGATCGGATGCATAGTTTCTGTTCATACTTGGGAGGCTGTTGGTTTTGCATGTTTTTTTTTTTTCTTTTTTGTATCACAAATGAATTCAACGAAATATCATATTCTCATAATCTGAAAGTGTCGAGGATGAAAATCTTGATGCTATGGATGGAACACTGTACAACATTTGAAGAGTGATGTCCTAGTTATGTCAAAAATATGGCGATCCATRAGCCGACTAAGTTTTTAAGAAAGTTAAAGTGCGGTGTTGTGATCTGGAGATGTTGGGGTATGGCCCAGGAAAGATGGTGATCAGTGATGTAAGCAAGGTGTTTGCTTTTCAGAAACTGATATATATGTTGTAGTTGTGTTTTCGCGTGAGCTAAGCATGCTAGGGAGAAGATTGACGCAAATAAGGGGGGATAATACGTTTTAATGGTAATCTTTTTGGTCCTTAGGTGATAGTGTTATAAAAAATGGCCTTTCTGATGGTGCAATAGACTGATTTCATAATAGGAATCTTTTATTATTGAGAGCAATTATATCTAGTAGGCTATGTTTGTAACTGGAACAAATTAGTGGGGAATTAGTTGGCCTCTTTTCTAGGCTGTAAAGTAGAACCAAGAAAAGTAAGAGCAAGCATAAGCTGACATCATGTACAAACAGACAAAATTGACTTGCTAAGTGAGAAGGGTTGTATCTCATTCATAATTCTTAGCTAAATCAGATGAATAGTCTGAATTGAGAATCTTCTCGTCATTATAGTTAAAATGTTGATGCCTGTTCGTTCAATCAAAGAAATACTACATTCCATGGAATCCATTATGTGTTATCTCATTGGTGTTGAAAGTGCAGCAGTTATTTCTTGACCTACAATCTGTAGGTATCCTTGGATGCTGCAAAAGTTGTAAATGTTACCCCTCGATATGCTGAACTGCGAGCAGAAGCAAATGGCTCTCCCAGAGGACAAATCATTGCGTGGCAAAATATTGAACTTATTAGTGATCGGCCTCTCGAGACTATGTTAAAAGAATTTAAACAGTTGAAAGAGGAGTGCCCAGATCGAATACTTATTGCTTCAATTATGGAAGAGTAACAAAGCTGCCTGGCAGGAACTTATTGATCGAGTTGAGCAAACTGGAGTTGTAAGTGAATAGTCAAGTCATAAGATCCATTGTTTCTTAGTTTTGGAAATGGATTCTTACAAGTTTAATTAACTGTCTCAATCTTGTAAATTTGGTATAGGATGCCATTGAAGTTAATTTTTCATGCCCCCATGGTATGCCAGAGCGAAAAATGGGTGCTGGAGTTGGGCAAGATTGTGCACTATTGGAGGAGGCATGTGGATGGATTAATGAGAAAGCCACAGTTCCTGTTTGGGCAAAGATGACTCCAAACATTACTGATATTACCCAGGTTAGCTTGTTATTTATTTCCTTTTCTCAATGCATTTCAGAACTCGTTCTACGATAAGAATCTAAGAATTAAGGCATTGAATCGGTGAAATTGCTTTATGGCTTAAATATATATTTTAAGTTAAGGACAAGGCGCCGCTTTTCTTGAGCAAGTCTTTCTATGTAACCTATCTCTTCCAAAAGGTTAACATAACTATGGAAGTGTTTCCGTTCCTCCGGTTATCAAATATTGGAATCTGCTAATCCTTTTACTTGGATGTAGTCCATATTTTTCTTCTATCTCCTTTCTTAATCAGTTAAGTGTTAGATAAATGTTTCTATTTCTTTTTTGTGGCTGTCAAGGTTCCTTTCCTCTTTAACTTGATGTGTTTTGCCATTAATTTTGTCATTTGGTTTCCAAATTGAACTCATATATGACATTCCCAATAAACAAGAGAATTATGTGCATGGAAAGAGCTACCCATGTTTTGGTCTCTTTATTTGGTATATTCATAAACAAGCGCTATCTAGATATATAAAAGGTGCCAAATTATGTATGCTACGCTACGTATAACTCAGGATTGCGCTTTTTTAGTTATCTCAAACATGTCACCGTTTACMTGATTGTGATGATATTCTTACAGTATATCTGATTATTTAGTCTTTCTTTTATTAGGATTTTTAGACAGAAATAAGAGGCTTTTGAATCAACCACTGTTATGAATGTGTGGCTGATCTGTTGTCTRTATTCGAATAGTGTTTGGTGGAAAGTCCATGGGAGATTTTTWGTCATTTTTCTAACTGATATTGCCAAGAACGGACAGATTGGTGATCTTTCTGTTGGGGCCAAGCTTATACAGAGCTGCAGKTGAAAATTCCCAGAAAGGCTTAATAGGGCTGGGATCATTTCTCTTTAGGAGAGAAGAATTTCTTGCTCTATATCTTCTATATGGAAATATCTTTTCTGAAAAATTAGATTATCATGCGTTGTTGCTATTTTGCATAAGAAAGATTGGTTTCGATTGGTGACCTTTAAAATGGTAGAAAGATAGTTGGCCAAGAAAAAGAAGTRCCAATATGAAAGCTGAAGGTCTATGCTCAGTTTTTGACTAGATAATCTTTTTTCATTTTTTTTCCTTTGGTTTTTTCATCGTCTGCAGATTTTAGTTGTTTGATTATTTCTTCTAGTTCTTATTTTTCCCTAAATAAATAATTGTGTTCTTGCTAGTGGATTTGTAATTCAGCACTCTTGTGATTTCTGCTAAACCTCAGTATGTAGCGTGTGAGGAGATTATTGTTTCCCATATATCATGTGAAATCTTAGAATTAGAAGGGAAGGAATGGATTACAAATTCAGAATCATCTCTACTAAACAAGTAATATTGGTATATTGTCTTTACAGCCTGCTAGGGTGGCTATGAGAACAGGATGTGAAGGAGTATCAGCTATTAATACAATCACGAGTGTCATGGGAATCAATCTGGACACTTTACATCCTGAGCCTTGTGTCGAANCTAAGTGAGAAAGGTTGTATCTCATTCATAATTCTTAGCTAAATCAGATTAATAGTCTGAATTGAGAATCTTCTCGTCATTATAGTTAAAATGTTAATGCCTGTTCATTCAATCAAAGAAATACTACATTCCATGGAATCCAAAATGTTATGTGTTATCTCATTGGTGTTGAAAGTGCAGCAGTTATTTCTTGACCTACAATCTGTAGGTATCCTTGGATGCTGCAAAAGTTGTAAATGTTACCCCTCGATATGCTAAACTGCRAGCAGAAGCAAATGGCTTTCCCAGWGGACAAATCATTGGGTGGCAAAATATTGAACTTATTAGTGATCGGCCTCTAGAGGCTATGTTAAAAGGATTTAAACAGTTGAAAGAGGAGTACCCAGATCGAATACTTATTGCTTCAATTATGGAAGAGTATAACAAAGCTGCCTGGCAGGAACATATTGATTGAGTTGAGCAAACTGGAGTTGTAAGTGAATAGTCAAGTCGTAAGATCCATTGTTTCATAGTTTTGGAAATGGATTCTTACAAGTTTAATAAACTGTCTCAATTTTGTAAATTTGGTATAGGATGCCATTGAAGTTAATTTTTCATGCCCCCATGGTATGCCAGAGYGAAAAATGGGTGCTGCCGTTGGGCGAGATTGTGCACTATTGGAGGGGGTATGTGGATGGATTAATGAGAAAGCCACTGTTCCTGTTTGGGCAAAGATGACTCCAAACATTACTGATATTACCCAGGTTAGCTTGTTATTTATTTCCTTTTCTCAATGCATTGCAGAACTCGTTCTACGATAAGAATCTAAGAATTAAGGCATTGAATCGGTGAAATTGCTTTATGGCTTAAATATATATTTTATGTTAAGGACAAGGCACCGCTTTTCTTGAGCAATTCTTTCTATGTAACCTATGTCTTCCAAAAGGTTAATATAACTATGGATGTGTTTCCGTTCCTCCGGTTATCGAATATTGGAATCCGCTAATCCTTTTACTTGGATGTAGTCCATATTTTTCTTCTATCTCCTTTCTTAATCAGTTTAAGTGTTAGATAAATGTTTCTATTTCTTTTTTGTGGCTGTCAAGGTCCCTTTCCTCTTTAACTTGATGTGTTTTG
>MEJB01000643.1:16228-29182 GCA_001752375.1 Rhazya stricta
CAGAGGAAATGAATTGAAGAGTGTAAAAGCCCTTACCGCTAATTTACCTTTTAACACGAATGGGTGGGCTTATAAACAGTAGATATAATTTTTTTTCGAACGGAACGACGTAATATTCCCCGGGTTACGGGACTGTTCCTAAACGGGGTGGTACATACAGTACGTGCTGCGGCACCGGGCTATTGGTTCGAGCGGCCGGTGTCATGGTCGCCTAGTCCCGCTTGGGTGCTTGGTCATCTGGCCTCGCCTGGATGAGAATTGAATTTTTTTCTCTGAACAGTTGCCAATTGATATACTCGACATTCACTTTTTAATGGTTTTAGGGCCTAAACGCATTGAATTAGTCAACATAAAGCGCAGTTCGAAGCTTTTTTCCGTCTTTGATGCCATGCAGATGTAAGTTTGTAGAGTTTCTTTTCTATTCTTTCACCTCTATTATTCAAAATCTTTCCTACAACACCGAATTGAAACATAATGAAATACTTACTTCACATAAAAACCAAAATTTACATCTAGAAATTCTATTGACACACACTTAAAGCACCTATAATTCTAGATAGACAAATCAATGCCTCAAACAACCCCACACTTACACTGTCCTCTGTCCTAAGCAAATACAAAAAAAAAATATAAAAAAAAGGCTGGAAACAACAAGCACAAAAATGTCTACTATATTTGGGTCTACTTGAGGAATGCTTGTAACAATTTTGTTTATTGGACTTGTTGTGAATGTGTTGTGCCTGGGAGTTGTGGTAATAGCTCAGTATTTCCAGGATATGTTTTTGGGGATTGTAACTCCCCTATGGGAACTTAGGTTATGAATTCTATAGTTTTGCCATGTTTGAGAATTGCTAAGAGTTCTAAGCTTGTGTACTTTTAGAGCTTTAATCTTCTATATTCTTCCATTTTTCTGTTGAAATATGGTTATGATTGTATCGACTATCCAGAGATGTGGCGCAGCCTTCTTCGCCCAGCCATACCTGGGGGAGTGCAATGTTCGCACAGTTTGGATACCCAAAAGTTATCAAGTTAAAATGTCCATCGGCTTAAACTTTCTCTCAAGCATGTCTATAGTTAAAATATTCACTTGGTTTGGCCCAAAATACCTTTTTTGACTAAGCTAACATTTAGTCTAGCTAAAGATGTTAAACAAGGGCGCTTATTAGGAAGGTAACGTAATTGTTTAATGCTTTTCGTTTGGTTTCTTAAATATATTCCTCCTCACTTATGAGAAGATGATTATTGGCTTTCAAAGAAAATTTTATAAGTTAAATTTTCCAAGGTTCATAGGACTTTCCAGTAAGCGTACTTGAAATACTGTAATGCTATTATAGAAGCCCTGGTGCAAAATCAATCAACTTTATCTATTGCTCGGTATGTAACTCTTTTGAAGATTCTACCTATGAGACAACTTTAATCATCTAACATGGAGTCCAAAGCCATATGCCCTATGGTTCTCAAGTAGAGAAAAAAAGAGGAAAGCCCAAAAAGAATTTTGGTGTTCTTTCATTTTTTCCTTTACTTTCTCTTTTTACTTCCTTTGCTTTTTATTCTAACCTTAATCATTTTTCTTCTTTCTATAGCAGTCCGCCTATACCTACTGCAATTGACCCATTCAACCACTCCTCTTACTGTTTGTTTCTTCTTTTACTCCTAGTAGCCACCACCTTTTTCCACCATCCCAAATCTCCACCACATAGGGGGTCGACATGTAAAATGCATCGGACCCAACTAAGGGGCCATTTAAAATAACATTCCAACAATTATAATTCCAAGAAAAAGCGAATTATATATAATATATATTACACACATGTAGCTTCTTCAAAAATTCTAATTAGGCCGCTATTAAAAAGTGGGGGTTTATTACAACAGGAGCCTATTGATTTTTTATATAGATGATGCCATATATCTTTTTCTAGTAGGACGTAACTCCTTTAAGGAGAAGATTAGGCTCTGATACTAATTGAAAGTTTAGCTACTTTTTCTAGAAGTATTCTTTTAAAAGATTATCTATGAGATCAACGGTAAATGTGTAGACTATGCAATAGATGCATGCGATAAATACACTAGTTAATGCGCAAAGTAAAATAGATTATGAGATGTTAATGCAAGAGAGAGAGAGAGAGAGAGAGAGAGACAAAGAAGGATATATAGTGGTTCAATCCATTTCCCAAATCTACATACACTACCTAAAGCTGCAACCTTGGGATTTCAAAATCACTATGTCACAATAGACTGTTTTAAAAGTACACAGAGGGCTCACCAATGATTAGGTTTTACAACTTAATTAACCCCTCAGTCAAGGACCACCCTTCTTCCCTAAGGGTTTTACAAACCTTAACTCTCAATTACTATTCTCACCCTTAAAAGGGTTTTATGTAACCCATACAACGTTGACTCACTTACATCAAAATGGTTTTATGTCCTAGACAATCATGACTCACATAGAGATTTTGAACATTAATAGTCTATGTCTATTTCACCCTAAATAAGTGATTAATTCTTGCAAACCTAAGCTCATTTAGAGATAATTGATTTCACTCACAGAGATATTCAGTTTTGGATAGAGGAAGCTCAAGTAAAGATTTTCAAAACAATAGCATAAAGAGCCTTTCCAAAAATGGAGTTCAAAGAATATCTGGAAGTCTAAGTTCCTAGTTTTTGCACTATCAATTTTCTCAAAAAGACCAGGAGGAAAAACCATGGCTTAAATATCCAATATGCAATGACAAAGAATATGTCAAACATTAATAAACATATCTACTGGGGCTTTGACACGTATATTTTGGACAACCGAAATACCCTTGGTCTTTGTGTAATTTACCCAACTGAAGGCTTAGAAAGGATATGGCATGCAATTTCGAATGTTCTTCAAATTTTTTAAACACGAGAAATTTTAAGTCCGAAAATGCAACCTTCAACTATTTTAKATGGTCGAAAAGCCATCAAGTTGCATCTGAATTCTTTAGTGGAGGATATGGGACTTATATATTTGAAATGATCAAAATGTGAGTCTAGAACATGAAAACATATCTTTAACATACTTGAAAAATCAAACACAATTATGTCTAACAAATTCGTAGAATCATTTTGATCACTTTCAAAACCAAACTAAATTATATTTGAGCTTCAAATATTAAGATATAACATCTTAACTTAGTATTCTATCTCCAAAAATAAAACTCAGTACTAGAAATCCTATTATAGCCTATGGAAAGCTAGAAGAGTCTACTCTAGGATGTCTTCACATCAATGGTCAAACCTTCCTCTTCTTCATCAACTTTCTCCAAATACATGTCCTTGAAGCTTCGAGAAATTTGATCATAGACTTTATTGTTCCAGAGTATAACATAGACCTATCAAGTTGAAATTATATTAAGAATATGGCATCATCAAAACAATATCAAGGACCTTCCAAGCCCTATTGGGTTAACAAAGAACATCACGAGAAGACAATAAGCTCGATCAATCTTTGATCAATCTTCGATATAATGGTCATATTTTCCTTCCAATTTGCTCTTTCTAAGTGCTCCAAAGTGTTCTTGAAAGGTAGAGAGACTAAATATGTTAATCTGGTCCAAAACTTGTGCTTTTAACGAGCTAAAAATWGTAAACTGCATCAAAACTTACCAAAATAGCACAAACCTATGCTAGAAACCTTGAAACCTGCACAAGCTTGAAGTTACTCTCAAACTGGCAATGGTTTGGTCTTTAATGCTAATTAGGCTCTTTCTCCTCCTTAAACCAATGCCAGTTCAGGTAAAATTCACTAAATCGATCCCGGTTTTGCTTCTAAATTCACTAAATCTATGCCGGTTTCTCCTCCTTCAATTTTTCTCTCATATCAATCTTTGGTTTGGGCCAAACAAGGACCTRTTTGAGCAAGAAGTTTCTCTAAGTGATACCTGTTTGAGCAAGAATTTTCTCTAAGTGATAAGTGTTTATTTTGTATGATTTTTATATCACATTTCTAGCTCTTTTTCCCATTATGATCTTTAAATCTTTGTTATTAATAGTCTATCAAAGCATAAATASACATCATCCTTTTCTAATACATGAATAATATAATTRTGGTTTAATTATGGATATTAGAGGCTAATTTCTATCTARGCCGTGCAGGAATATTAATTGAATAAATTAGAGAAAAATGTGAAGAAAAGATGTTGAAAGGCATGCTACAGCATAACCACAACACTTTGTTGCAGCATAGATGACAAGACAAGCAGTTTAATCAGCAACCTRCAAATCAAAACAAGTGGCAGCCATGTTTCTACTATCTTCAGCAGTGATTGCAAGCAAAAGAAGAGGAAGAAAGACATAAAAGAACTCATGGAAACTTGAAGTGTAAGAAAGGGGGCTAAAAGAACTAATAAAGAATCCACAAGTTGCCAACCATTGCACGTGGTGACACATAGAAGCTTGCCATTGGACGAACTTATCTTTGATGTCTTTGGCAGACAAAAAGAAGTCTCTCATTAGAATGCCATGTGGACAGCCTTCATTAGACAACATAAAAAGAAGCATCAACTTGTCCAATTGGCCTATCATTTGCTRGACCTCAAATCTATAAATAGAAGATTGAAGAGAATGAAGAGCATTGAAGAGTTGCACATCGGGGAGAACAAGGCCTTCTGGAAGCTTGAAAGATGTCACCATTTTCTTCATTTCCAATTTCTTTGTGCAAGCTACAAATCAAAAAGAGCTGCTCCTACAATTAGCAGAAGACATTGAAGGCCATTCAACAATTGGTGGCAAAGCCAATTGATTGGAGAAGAAGCTTTAGGATAGAATCAAACGTTTGACTGTAAGCARTTTATGCAACACTAAAGACAACAGAAGCGCGCACTACTATCTAATAGAAGTTATCTTAACTTGCTTTACTATATTCCCATTCTGCATTTATTGAGTTTCAACCTGATAATTAATTATTTGAATAACAGAATGTGTTGATGCAATCGTTCATTTTTATTATACAAGAATGAATTAAACCTACTTTTTTGTTAGGGTTTTTGGTGAATTAAGTGTTGATGGCGTGATAATTTAGCAATGCATGCTTTGGCTTATTCATAGTTTACTTAAGAGAGTTAATTTAGATATTAGCCATCATCTGAAATAGAATAAAGAACACTAGATGGGTTGTTAACTCTAGTGGACAGGCATGGGTAATGTGAGAGGTTTGCACGATCAATAACACAACATTTCGTATGTTCTCTTTTTTATTACAAGGTTTTGCTCTTAATTCGGTTTCTTGTTGAATATAGAGATTTATTTCTAGACACTAAGGCCAATATCATTTCTTGGATAGGTAAGGACTACATTTAGTGATCCAAGTAACGCATTCACTGGAGAGTAATGTTGTAGCATGTTTGTGGCAAAGGTTTATGCACAAACTACCTTCCATAGGTTCTTATGATTGTTGGTATGTGAGAAAATTCCTTTTTAAGGGACCTTAATTAAGACTCGAAGAAAGCATCTATGGCTGAATCTAATCGTTTGGGGATGGATACATAAACTCAGGCACTAAGTAGCATACTAATCATAGTTTTAGGTTTTGTTGTAATAGAGCAATCCCGCTTATGGAACAAAGAACTTGCCCTGGGATGGGGTGGCTAATGTCAAGGGAGTAGTTAGGGATCAAAACGCTAGGAAAGTGAAGGCTCTAACCATTTGGGTAGACATACTCCCATTTTGTTGTAGCAATCCTATCATCATTCCTTTAGCATAAGTACAACAATGTATGTGTGTATCACTACATTATTACTGTGTTGTGAACAATATTATGTACCATGCATGACTATACTTAATGAACATCATACTTAAGGGATCAATAAATCCCTAACTAATATCTATCATCTAGTGACTTATACTTTCATTTACTTGTCCTTGCTTTTCAATTCTAATCCATTATAATTAAGTTGTATTTACTTTGTAGTTAGATCATTACCCACAAATTATTGAATCATTCTTTGTAATTAGCATATCTTTGCCATAACACCATTCCTCATGGGGATTGACTTCCACTTATCACTATATTACTTGTTTAACTGTGCACTTGTATGAGCTTAGTAAACTTATATATATATATATATCACAACCACTAACCTTGTTTCCAAAAGCTTTAGGGACTAATATTTGTATGTTAGCCCCTAAATTTTATGCTTCACAAGGTCACAATGGAAGAGTCATGATATATTTTTACAAAAATCATATATATCCATATTTTAATAAATTTAACTATATAAAATCATAATACATATAGATATAACATCATGTATCAATGTGCATATATATTTAACATCTCCAACATCTCTCCACTAACTTAGTTAGCTTGTATTATTACTTATGTACCATGATGTGAGGTAGGAAATCCTAAATAGTCAATCCATATTCCCTTTTCCTTGGTTAACATCAATTACTCATCTCTTCTCCTTGGTCCTCCCATTCTTATCCATTTCATTGACTGACAAAGACGATTTTATAGAGTAAAAGGGATGTCATAGTTTGATAAAAGTGTAGATGTCCAAAAAAGATATGTAAAACCCTTATGTAAAAAAAGTTGTGGCTTTTGGTAGTTGTTAATAAACATTTAAGAAAAGAAGATGTGGTGTAGAAATTTGAAAGAAGAAAAGGGAATTATAAGGTTTCGTTGTTGATTATGCAATACTCTCTTACTTTTTTCATTTTCCATATCCTTGATTTGACTTACCTATACATTAGCCCTACATTACAATCTTAAAAGTCCTACTTGAATTTTGTTGAATTTTGTTATCTCGATTAGTGGAGAGGTGGTGATGATTACAAACCTGTGGTGTGGATTCCATTTCTTTATGCTTTTAGTGTTGGTGAAGTATTCCTAATTCTCTAAAGGCTTGTCAAGTCTTTACTAGACACTTGATTTTGGCTATTCTCATACTTTTCCTAATGGATGTATCTTATTAACACTTTAATTCTCTCGTTATCAGCCCCGATTCATTGGACCTTTTGAAATCCTCAAAAGGATGGGCGACTTAGCCTATCGGGTTGCCTTTGCCACCAACCCGATAAGGTGTGCATAACATGTTTCATGTTTCCATGCTAAGGAAATATGTTTCGAATCCCTCCCATATTTTTCAGTTATGTACTATTGGATCTTCGCGAGAATCTATCTTGCGAAGAGATGCCGATGGAAATGTTGGAAAGAGTGGAAAAAGTATCGAGGAGGAAAGCGATAGCACTAGTGAAAGTTCTTTGGAGGAATCATGCGATTGAAAAGGCTACTTGGGAACGAGAGGAGGAAATGCGTGATAAGTACCTACACTTGTTCGGTGAGTCCTAAATTTCGAGGATGAAATTTATTTTATGGGGTGAGGTATTGTAATACCCGGGATATTACTTTTTCATTTTTATGAATTTTGTATGATCGTATAAATTGTGTGCCGACTAGGGTTTGATGATTTTCTATGTGATCATTATTTAATTGTACGTTGAAGTATGAAATTATCATGTTAATTGAATTAGAGTTTTCGATTCGTTTGTATAGGCTCGACTTGTTAGAGCTTATTCATTCCTTATTCGGAAACTAAAAGCTAATTTAATACTAATTTTGGTTGGAAGGAAAGCCCATAGAATTTAATTTATTGGACTGGATTGGTTGCGAGATGGGGAGGCCCAAAGGATTTGGGTTAGGGCCCGAGTTTGAAAAATAATAATAATAATAATAATAATAATAACAAAAATAAAAACAAAAATACAGACACAAGAACAATGCCAGCCATCCTCTTCTCTATTTTTCCAACGTCGGTCACCGTCACTCGTCGCTGCCAGTCGAAGGTGAAGCWTACTCGTCATGAGTCTCTGTCGCTCGCTGCTCATCAATCGTCCTCGTCGCTGATCAATTGGCTGTCAGAGCTCACTCGTCGTTCTGCGCAGGCGCTTGAACTAGATCTACATCACTGGTCAGGCTTGGTCACCAGATCCATAGCCAGCTCGGGTCGAATGCACGTTTAGGTTACGGTTANTGAGTCTCTGTCGCTCGCTACTCATCAATCGTCCTCGTCGCTGATCAATTGGCTGTCAGAGCTCACTCGTCGTTCTGCGCAGGCGCTTGAACTAGGTCACCGTCACTCGTCGCTGCCAGTCGAAGGTGAAGCTTACTCGTCATGAGTCTCTGTCGCTCGCTGCTCATCAATCGTCCTCGTCGCTGATCAATTGGCTGTTAGAGCTCACTTGTCGTTCTGCGCAGGCGCTTGAACTAGATCTACATCACTGGTCAGGCTTGGTCACCAGATCCATAGCCAGCTCAGGTCGAATGCACGTTTAGGTTACGGTTAGCACAAAATCTTGATCGCTTCCGTTTGGCACCAAATCTGCTTGCATCAAACTTGCAGCTACTCAGAGCAGCTCTGCAACGTGACCACCATTTACACAGCTAGGCCTCACTCCTTGCTGTTGCGTGTCATTCCATCCATCTCCATTCAAATGCTCACAGCAGCTTCTGGTTACGCCATTGCAGGTTGCCACATGCCAAGAGGCCACTCGAGTCCGTCGAACCCAGATTTACAGACCAGATCTCTTCTCCAGCTCTCTCTCTCTCGAGTTTTAGACCGACAAATCCGTGGTCCTTGCCATTGCTGACTAGAAGTCGTTTGCCAAAGGCACGCAACCCGCGCTTACCAAATTCGCTACCGAATAGAGACGCTGTTCTCTTCTGCTGGATCGTTATTGTCCGAATTCCGTCCAACTTTTGTTTTGGTCGGTAGGTTTYCAGCCAAAAGCAGTAAGTCTGGTTATGCGCCTAGGCAACTGAGTACCTGGACGCCTAGGCCACCAAAAGCCAGGTGACCAAGGCTGTTGCACGCACTGCCTGAGTGGATACCCGGGACGCGATGCATCTTCCGTGACATTTAGATTTTTTCGATTTAAAGGTGAAAACATTGTTATTTGATTTTTAGAAATTTAATGACTTATGTAATTATGTTCTATAGTGTAATTGTGGGAGAACATAGATTAGGTTTAATACGYGATCTAAGAACGAGTTTAATTTGTATAAAGAATATGTTTTGAATTAGAAATGTATTGTATTTGGTATTATCATTATCAATTGTTGAGAGRGGTAAGAAGCCATGAAATAAGTTGTACCTTTAAAAATGTGATAGTRTTTCGATGTGGAAATTAGGTACGGGTTAATATTGGCAAATGACGTTCATAGGATAAGTGTTAAATGTTTTAAGCTTAGACGATCGTGTTAAATTAATTTTCTTTTTGTAATACTAATTAGGTCATTTTCAGGCACATTGACGTTAAGAGCGGTTGAGGGACTCCGCTTTACGATTTAAATAGAATTTTAAAGTTAAGSACTCCAAAGTAAGTAAATCCCCATACTCATCAACTTTATCTCATTTATGTGCTATGTTGTGGTTATATTGGACTGTGTTGTGGAATATGTTGTGATTTTATTGGATTGTATCGTGTACGGTGGTTGTGGTCATATTGGTTTATTTTATGTAATATGTTTCCTACTATTAACATGTTGAATGGCATTTAAATACGAATTTMTACAGCTCATAGGGCATGTAGTTATAGTATCCTACATCATTCTGGCATGAGCCATTTGTGCATTTAGAAAGCAAAGGGTTTAAGAAATAAAATTTGAAAGGAAATGAAATTTTATAAATGAATTATAAAAGATTGTTAGAATGCTCTACTTATTTATATTAGATGTTGTTGGGTTGGAATACATGGTATTTATGAGTATTAAAAACRTTTGGGAAATTTTTGATTGTATATAGAGAGTAGTTGTTAAAATTACRTAGGAAACCCTACCRAAATTTTTATAAAACTTTTTACACAAAGTATTCAGATTTTTGTTATCTATAATAGTTGATATGAATATGAGAAAGGCYAGTAATACTCTYAGTTTGGAACAGTTCCTAATCTGGGGGTGTTACTAATCTCCTRTCAAAGCAATAACTAAAAACTAAAATAAATGAGAAATGCATGATGAGAAAAAGAAAAAGAAGAGAAATGAAAAAGTGAAARGAAAGAAAGAGGTTCTAGTTTGTAGTTCATCATGCCRAACTAGAATCCRAGGGGGCGTGTTTCCATTCCTCATACCCTAATGTTGGTTACAAGTTTTCCTCAAAGAGAGGTGATTTCTTCTAATTAAGCAAGGATRCACACAAGAAGTAGGAATTGAAACTTTTCATCAAACCTTTTCCTCTTTCCTCTAGACCTCATAATGCTTTGTTTCTTAACCTTAAGATCTATAGGAGGGTTTGCAACATTAGGTATAGGTTCATGTCTTTTTTGTTCAAATTTTACAAATTTAAAACCCTTAGTGTGCTCTATATGCTTAGCTTCAAGGAATTGGACAACTTTGGTTAGATCTTGGTAGGGTTGTTTCGGCATTTTTAAAATAGCACAATCATCCCCAACTCTTAAGTTAGCTCACCCTTCTCCACATCAATTGCAGCTTTTTCCGGTGGCTAGGAAAGGTGTCTCCCTAACAATAAAGGCATCGCATGAGCATCTTCCATATTCAATATCATAAAATCTACCACGAAGATTAATTTGTYAGCCTTGACCAATAAATCCTTCATTACCCTTATAGGATACCTAATTGAGCTATCAACTAATTGGAGGGTCATGTTTGTAGGTTTAACATTCCTAACCCCAAACGTCAAAGGATGGATGAAGGCGTCAAATTTATGCTAGCCCCAAGATCAAAAAGCACATTATCAAAAAATAACTCACTAATATGACAAGGAATAATGAATTTTCCTGGATCTTTAAGCTTAGGTGGGAGTTTAACTTGAACAATTGTGAAGCATTCCTTATCCAAGCAAATAGTTTCAAAATTCAGAAATTTTCTCTTATTAGACAAAACTTCCTTCAAGAATTTTGCCTATTTGGGATTTGAAAAATAGCCTCAACAAAAGGACGATTTATCTTTGATTTTTTCAATCTCTTCAAAAACTTGCTAAATTGATGATTCCCCTTAGCAGGCTCAACAACTAGGGGAAAATGTAAAGATTTATAATTTATTTCCTCACTATCTATTTTACCTTTACTCATCTTTTCTTTTTCAAACTTAGTTGCAATACTAGGTTCCTTAACCATCCCACCAAAATCATTGATCTTAAAGGGTTCCCTTTTTTTTTTTTTTTTTTTCTGAAGTACTTCTTAAATCACCTTTAGGATCCTTTATCACTCTCTACTTCTTAAAAATATGGAAATACATTCCTTTAGATTGATTTCGATGTTAATAGATAGGGAGCCTTGAACTCTTTGGCTAAGCAAATTAGCCAATTGCTYTACTTAATTTGCAAGATTCTTAATAGAAGCCTCTTCGTTTTTAACCTAGTTTCCAACTAGTGATGAGTTTACCAACCAAGGCTTCAAAATTGGAAATCTTATCTTAAAGAGGGAAACCTGGAGGTTGAATTGGCCTAATATTGGCATTGGAACTAGAGCTTGCATTTGGGTTCCAAGAGAAGTTAGGGTGATTCCTTCACCCAGGGTTATAGGTATTTGAGTAGGCATTGTTAGGTCTAGAATTAGGGCTTACATAGTAGGGCCCTTCTTGGGAGTTTGGAGGGAATTTTGGATAGGATAGTGGTTTTATGGGCAATTAATACTCTCACAAGTAGCACCACAATGTTCACAAGTAATTCTATGTCCTATACCAAATTTTTTGAAATGAGAGCTAATTGGGAGAGAATTGTTTGTGTGGCATCTAATTCAATCACACCACCTCTTCTAKCATTATTATTCCTCTCATTAGGCCATTGGAAGCCCACCAAGACCATCTCCTAAAACAAATCCCAAGCCTCTCGAGGTGCYTTCCTAATTATACTTCCCTCATTAGCAGCATCTATCATAGACCTARATGCCCCAATCATCCCATTTTAGAAGATTTTGATTTGCATCCACAAAGGCAAGGAATGGTGAGGACACCTTCTTCAATAATTTTGGAATCTCTCCCAAGCCTGACTTAAAGACTTCCCACTATCTAGAACAAAATATGTGATATCATTCCTAAACTTCCTYAGTTTTGGAAGGTGGGAGGTACTTATAGAGAAAGGTGTAGGCTAATTGTTGCGATTTGTAGTAATGGAACCACATGGGACAGAGTTTAGACAAACTTTCGATTTATCATTAAGTGTGAAGGGGAAGAGTCTAGACCTAATGGCATCATCACTAAAACCATTTCAGTTGAAAGTATCACAAATCTATAAAAGTTAGAGATGTGAGAATTATGGTCCTCACTAGACAAATCATAGAATTGCATACTTTGTGGGATCATTTGAATAACCATGGGTTTGATCTCAAAGTTGGTCATGGCTATTGTTGGTCTAGTGATGGCACTTGCTGGGCACTGGGCGCTGGGCATTGGCTGCCTTTGCTGAACGACCGCACAGCAACAGGGTAAAATTCTGGTCCACCGCGAGTCATGATCTCGACCGCAAAYGGTGGATTCACAGCGACAACGTTTGGTGACGCAAGTCGCAAAGACAGAGAGTAGAGGCGACTGCAAGTGGCGAGTGGTGTGCGGCAAGGCTTTGCTGGGCACTGGGCGCTGGGCATTGGCTGCCTTTGCTGAACGACCGCACAGCAACATGGTAAAATTCTGGTCCACCGCGAGTCATGATCTCGACCGCAAACGGTGGATTCACAGCGACAACATTTGGTGACGCAAGTAGCAAAGACAGAGAGTAGAGGCGACTGCCAGTGGCGAGTGGTGTGCGGCAAGGCTTCCCTGAGCAGTCGCGATTCTGATGAACAGATCAAACCTTGTTGCGGCTATGGCAACTCCGGTTGAGCAGAGAAGAAGAAGAAGAAGAAGATGACGGATGTGTGGCAGTGATTCGCAAATCCAAAGAGTTCAGGCAGTGGGCAACACCAACGCGATAGGCAGAGAGATTCGACGACAGATCTAGGAGACAGCAAGTGGTCCAGATCTGGGCGATCTCTGAC